>JAMKCH010085547.1:0-90821 GCA_023653785.1 Ophioderma brevispina
ATACAAAGACAAAAACCATAATTATTACAAGATGTTTAAATCATAAAAGATGTAGCTGATATCACACATCCAAAGATCCACAATAGACATTACTCATATTTTTATTATATTTTTTATAATGATTTCTAAATTGTATGATATTTCGAATAATTTAATACTGTTGTAAAAGATTCCAACAAGGGTACTTGTGTCTTTATTTGTAGGCCTATATCTATTGCTGTGGTCGCTGCAAAAATGTGTTGTTGGTGGGTCTCGGTCCATATCTCCGACCTCGTCCTCGTTCCTTATTCATACTACAAAAATTCCGAAACAACCATTACAGTGGAGTTGACTGACAACATATCAAAAAATCGAATTTTCGGTCAATATTTCGCTTTTTTTACGTCCGTTTTAAGTGTTTCAACTGATTGGCGACGTCTTAAATGGGAATTCGTTGCGCCCTCCCCTTGGAGGGGCAGTTAACCCAAAGGGGACTTTTAGCCCTAGACTGAGTCCCTAGTCCGCCGTTCGCGGCGACCTTTATAACCCACAATTCTTTACGGCCTGCTCACCCTAGCACCCTAGCAGGGCCGTGTCGATATGTGAACGACGGAAGGATTCAGTTACGTTTCGCCCCGGGTTTTGCCATCTATTATTTCACGTTAGCACCCAATAAAACATCCAATATTTCGATACTTCGCATTTAATAATATGATTCGGCGTACTTCACGTTGGCATAGGAAGGCGAAATTGATTGCAGGATGTGTCGTGCAAGCTCAGGTGCAAGTAAACATGGCAAATTGCCCAGGTAATATGGCCAATTCGGCCTATTTTGTTTGGGGGAAGCCCACGTCTTCGTAAAATAGGACGTCACAATTTGACCCCTCCTAGCTTACTGAAAAATAGATAGGCCAATCATTAGCAACTATTTCTCGGTTTTTTTTAACAAACCTGTTTTTTTTTTTAAAAAGAATTCAAGCACGCGTTAACAGTACGATGCGATAGGACTATACACCTTATTTAATTGGAGTGCGTATTTTGACGGAATAAAGCGGTTTAATGGAGTATGCGCTTTATTCCGAAAGAATATAAAAAACCCCCTAAATATTGGAAACTTGCATTTTTCTACTAGTAGATTTAGGCCTTACTTCACTCCGATTCTTACCCCACCCGAATCACTACTTCATTTCTCAATGGTCTGTGAAACGGGTGGTATAACATTTTTATGTCTCGATTTTATACCACACCCTCTTACTCCTTCCTTCCTTCTTTAAAACCTTCTTTCTTACCCTTACCCCCAAACACTAAACCCCTCTTTTTGCTTTATCTAATTACCCCCCAAAGAAATTCCCCTTTTCGCGATCTCCGGCGGGTATTAATTAAACTTATTGTCGATACTATATTACATCCTCCTTTATACCCCCCGTTGCTATAATACTTTTATACACGAATTGTCTATGGAACGGGGGGTATAACAGGAGTAATAATATAAACTTGACGCTAATCGGCCCTATAGTAACATACTCCCTGTTATACCCCCGTTGCTATAACTTTTATACAGCGATTGTCTATGGAACGGGGGGTATAACATGAGTATAATATAAGCTTGACGCTAAGCGGCCCTAATATATACTCCTGTTATAGCCCCCGTTGCTATACTTTAGTACCTGATTGGTCTATGGAACGGGGGGTATAACATGGGCTTATCTATAAGCTTGACGCAGCGGACCCGATATTAATATCTCCTTTTATATCCCCGTTGCTATACGTTAGTACAGTTAGTGTCTATGGAACGGGGGTTAATAACAGGTATATATCATCTTTTTTTGGACCTAAGCGTGCCCTGTATTATATACTCCTGTTATAGCCCCCCCGTTGCTATACTTTCGACAGTGAGTGTCTATGGAACGGGGGGTATAACAGGAGTAGTAATATTGCCTTTCATAGGTAACATATTTAATAATTAACACCCGTCCCTATGACGAGAAAGGGGATTTCTTTTGGGGGTAATTTCTCCAGCAAAAGAGTGTTTTAGGAGTTTTGGGGTAAGAAGTATAAGAAGAAGGATGAGCGGTGGTATCATCTAGACAATAAAATAATTCAGACCACCATTTTACGGGCCGTGAATAAATAACTAAGTCGGACCGGGTGGGGTAAGGTCGGGAGTGGCAATTTTAAATTTTAGGACCTTGTTTTAGTTTTTGACGGAATAAGTGCAATTTAGTGTAGTATGCGCTTTATTCCGTAGCAATCGCTATTAAAAATGACCCAGGCTAAAATAGGAAATTGACAAAAAAACTTTCAAATAATGGGCTTGGCTGCGCCCGCCCATTATTTATTTTATGAACTCGGACCCCCATATTCGCCCATAAATGACACTGCAAACCCTATTTTTAAATTAAACACTTTGTGCACCCTAAGTACCGTGACATTAGTCCCAATAATTGGGACCTTAACATGGACGTTTCTTAACAGTATGCCTTTAACAGTCTATATGGAATGATTAAGTTAAATGCATTATGATAATGTAAATAAGGATGGAGTCATGCTCAGCAGCTAACATTGACCAGGAAGTACATATTAGTCCGAGGAATTGTGGGACCGGTGGAAACTGGAGTACAGACTGTTTTCATGATTGATTTTTGTCAATGATGACAAGCTAATAATTTCTTGAGGGATGTGCAAATTTTCGTGCAGTGCCATTTCTAGAAATCCAATATGCCGCTATCACTCTCAAATTCATTCAAATGGCCATAATTTTATGCACAAGATCCAGGTTTTAAAGCACGAGGAATCTTTTGGAGCGGTTATTGACGTGATTTGATCACAAAATTACCATTCAATCCAATATGGCCAACCTAAAACCCAATATGACCTGAATTCATTCAATTGACCATAAGTCATCAAGTATTGTGATAGAGGCATAATTCTGCGCTATATACCCAGTAGGAAACTCATATCTGACATTCAAGCGTATGTTAACAAGCTTACCAACCAAGATGGAAGCCATGTGCTGATTTAAGGATATTTATTTAAAACCTACGAATTGTCATATAGTCAAAATATACTGCCGTCATTTGAATTTTAAGTATGTTGTCAAAACAAATATACCAGATACGGTTATTAATGCTCAAGGACATACATCTCATACTGTAATTTAAACTTTAATACTAATTTGGTGTTTGAACTAATTACAATACAGATCTATCGTATATTGTTTTAAAGAATTTGGTAAAAAGGCCAGCCACCATTGGCCCCATCTTAACATTTTGCATGTTAAAGAAACAGAATAATTCAGATAAGAATGTCAAATGGTCAATACTATTTCACCATACCTTAATTTACACCTTTTATAATAATAATTAGTTGATGTAAATAAATATTAATACACATATAATGTAGTTTTACATTTTAACGGCGGGTGTATTGGCTGCCATATTGAATTTGAAAAATTGTCATTTCAAGAAATCCCAAATCGGTTTCTGTGATCAACTCACCATGTATCTCATAAGTACAGCATAAAGCATGCATATATACACTGGAATTAAGCCTCTAAACTGCCAAATGTGTCAAAACAATTGACGTGTACGGATGCGTTGGAAATGCCTTCTAGAGGTGTTAAAGTAACACTTGCAGAGTGTGATCAGATTGTAACAGATTTTGAACACTTGACAGAAAAATATTTTAGTTGTTCAGCATGTATTCAAATAGAGTAAATAGTATAATGGAAGTGGGTGTGGTGTGAAGATCATTTTAACGATTCCGAGAGCATATTTTGGCTTTGAGCAGCCATATTTGGATTGTGTGGAATTGTAGTGAATTAAAATTACATACAAACACTTTCTGTGCTTAAAAACACGAGGAAGTTTACCGAGAAATATTTGCTCTCTATCTAAAATACTTAAGGGATTATAGTGATTTTGGACATGGTGGCAGCCATATGGATTTTTAAATGGCACTGCGGGAACAAAATTTTGCACACCCTCCAAAAATTATTGGGTTAGGTCCTAATGAAACTAAAATCGATAACAATAGAAAAAGTCTGGTATCGATTTCCAACATTCAGGCTGTGTGCCTAACTTCTACCTGACTATATTGAAGTTTCTATGATGTTTGTAGGAGGGAATGAATATAGCTGTACCTACTCAAATACAGGGATATTCCGTACTTAATTGCGTGAGAAAAATGTGATAACGTTAATAAAACTCCGTAACATGGTCGATTTTTTTTCAAGTTCGATCTTAACCGGTCCTTAAATTGGCACACTTCATGTGATTGCAAGCATAAATTTTCCTTAGCTTCAGTGTTTGCCTCTAAAAGGTACAATAACCTTTATCTTAATACTCGTTTTAAATATTTTGAATTTAGTTGAGATGCGGATAAGTAATCAACCCCAATTCTATTGCGACACTTATTTTTGTTCGCTGAAAAATTAACGGTCAGGCAAATGCAAGCTTAAAGTTAAACAGTAGCATGGAAATTCAGCACATGTTTAAAAACCTATCAAAACCAATTTTTCAAAGAAATTGATTATGTTAGGTATTTTTTTCTGAATTTTTAAAAATTGGATCTATAGAGAATTGGACAGCCATTTTTTGCCATTTTGGCATGTTTGAGGGCAAATGTGTCACATAAAATCCAACCGAAAGTATAGAAAACTATATATGCCCAAATTGGGTTTTATTAGTTCAATTGAACTATCAACAGTTTAATCCACAAAAGCATTGTGTAAGAAAATGGTGGATCAAAGACAGCAAAAAACGCAATTGGCGTACTTTTCGTGAGAATTGGCCAAATTGTAACTCTCTTTCTATATAACACTGTATGGCAATATCTTGTTTGAAGCCCCGTATACAGGACGTCACAATTTGACCCCCTAGCTTACTGAAAAATAGACCAATATCCTTAGCACTTTCTCGGTTAAAGGGGGATGGCCCGATTTAAGGATATGGAGTTTTCATCAACTCAACTGAACTGCTCACCTCGGAAAACTACGCCAGCGAAGGGCGAAGCCGGAGGGTGAGCAATGATCTAATTAACGAAAGTTTTAGTTTAAATTTACTCACCATTTCGTATCCCTAGGCTACAGCTGCATTGAACTCTTTATTCCACAGCACCAGTAGCAAATTATGTCTCTATCTGCTTTTTTGGTTTTAAAAAGAAGTCTTCCCATATACAACTGTATTGCACTAGAAATTCTCGTCAGCTGACCTGGTCTCGCAAGGTCAGGAAGTTAGACGTTACGCTTGTTCCCTGCAACCATTTCACAATTGACATAGTCTGAGCCATGAAGCGAAGCCCGAGACGCATGGAACCAGCGTAGTCAGCCGTTCCGTCAGCGTTTGTTGATTCGCACTGGAAGACATTTTAGGGCTTTGAGAAGCAAATTTATTCGTTGGATTTTGACATGAAAGAGGTAAAAAATCTGTGATTAGGGTGAATATTCGGATTCAGGATAGTCTCAGGTATTTATAGAATTCCGTTTCGAGGGCTAAATGCTTCAAATATAGGGTAGGGGATCGTGTTGCTGCGGGAACTTTTTTACCCGCAGCCTATATTCAATTGTAAGGTAAAGAAATACTAAAGCATTTTGAATACACTTTTTCCCAGACCTCGCGCTGCGCGCTCGAGGTCTGGTTCTGAACGGACTAGTTTTCATCTTCATAGATTGGCTTCAGTCCAAAACCCCTTCTGTAAAGTTTCTCGCCGATATTTCAATCCGTTTTGATGCGAGAGCTAAAAACGTGATTTTGTAAGCCCCATAGAGTACTGTGTAAAATTAATATTGGTCGACCAAAATGGGGCACATTTTCGCTCATAACTTCCAAACCAAACACCCTTTGGCTCTAAAATTTCACAGGGTAAATGAGAAAAATAGTAGCTTTCTTCTGATACCAAAATGTTGACCACTTCCGGTGAAATCTGGGGCTTCTGGGGACAAGGCTATTAGCGATTGGGCCATGGACCTTTAAAAGCTGTTAAACGGAGTAAAGCACGCGTTCGTAAAAGAATGAAAGTACGATGCTATAGGCCTATAGACCTTATGTAATTGGAGGCGTATTTTGACGGAATAAAGCGGTTAATGGAGTATACGCTTACTCTTATAAAGAGTAATAAACCACGGGGCCTAAGTATGGAAAGCTGAATTTTTTTCTTACTAGTAGATTTAGGCCTATACTTCACTCCCGATCTTACCCCACCCGACTCACTTATTCATTTTGCAAATGGTCCCATGAACACGGGAGGTATTAAATTTTTATGTCTCGATTTTATCCCACCCGCCACCCTTCCGTCTTCCTTTAAACTTCTTACCCCCCCAAAACTACGAAACCCCTCTTTTGCGTTTATAAATTACCCCCAAAAGAAATTCCCCTTTCTCGTCCTAAGGACGGGAATTAATAAAATTCTCATTGTGGATACTATATTACATACTATACTGTATACCCCGGTTGCTATACTTTTATAAACGATGGTCTATGGAACGGGTGTATCCCACAGGAGTATAATTTAAGCTTGATGCTAAGCGGCCTTATATGAATACTCCTGTTATACCCCCGTTGCTATACCTTTATACAACGATTGTCTATGGAACGGGTGGTATAACAGGAGTATAATTACCCCCGTTGCTATTCTTTAGTACAGTGATTGTCGATGGAATAGGGGGGGGGGGGGGATTTTAAAAAAAAAGGCGGTTTGTTTTTTTTTGGGCAAATTTAATATTTAAACACCCGCCGGAGGACGAGAAAAGGGGATTGCTTTTGGGGGTTAATTTTATACAGCAAAAGAGGGGTTTAGTGTTTTGGGGGTAAGAAGGTAAAGGAGGGGGATGAGGCGGGGTGGCTATAAAATCGGGACATAAAAATATTGTACCCCGTTACGGGCCTGAAGAAATAATAAGTCGGACCGGGTGGGGTAAGATCGGGAATGGCAATTTAAAAGTTGGGAATATTTAGATTTTGAAGGAATAAAGTGAAATTTAGTGGAGTATGCGCTTTATTCTGTAATTAAAAACCAAGATTTTTAAAAAAAACCTTAAAATAGGAAATTGACAAATAAGAAAAGAGAGACAGTATCGGTAGAACAAATTTAGCCATTAACTTATACCCCGTCATTTAGTATGGAATAAAGCCCACCCATGCGGTTTATTACGTATTGTAGGTATGTGACAGGGTAATGTGGAATCCGAATGGTCATCAAATTTGCCAGGAAATAGGCAAGGGAAAATGGGCTTCCTGCACCCTGGCTACTCAGGCCCTCGACGTGATATTAGTGTTAGTAGTGCGCCATTCAGTAAGAGTACGATAACCGACGCCTGGCGACATTCATATAGCGTGCAGTTTCTTTTTTCAGTGAGTAGGGGGTCAATGACACACAGGTGGCCTAACAAGACATTCCCCACTGTATAACCTTGGTATGAGTTATATAACCAGGCCATATCCTCAAATATCCCCACCGCCGTTGGTGGCGCTATTGAGACCCTCTAACTTACTGGGAAAAAATCCTCATTAAATTGCTATTAGAAAGAAGGCAATATGACTGACTCAATGTTCAGTCAAGGGAGGTTGGACAATTTCAAATGAAAGCAAGTTATTTTGTAGGCCTATCATATTTTTTTTTAAATCCTTAATTTTGTTTCATAGGTATACACACGGAGTGAACTCCCCCCCCCAAAAAAATAAATAGCCCCACATCTTAGTTCTCCTTACCTTCTTGCTTAAGGGGGGACAAGGCGTCAGTTTGCTTTTGAGAGATCAAATTGTAGTTTTTCTAAATTTCTGAATTCTCACAACTTTCAGGAGTATTTCACTTTTTATTTGGTGAAAATTGGACATTTCGTTCAAATGTTATGGTTGATCGGAGTGTACAGCATTGCACAGAGAAAGACGATTTCTTATGTTTCGTATTGTTTTTCAAGCAGCTACATTTACTTTGTTTTTCATTGTTTTTCAAGCATTAATATTTAAGAGAATTACAGAAATAAATTAATTTTGGGGGTAAAAGTGACCATTTACAGATTTGTTTTTAATTAAAAAAATAGTATTATTTTTAAAATTGGCTTTTTGTTTTTTTATTGAGAATTAAAAAACAAAATTGCAATAATTAATTAATTTAATAATTGATTAATTAACAATTAAACGCTTCTGGACCTTTATTGGCCTATATCTTTTTTGCCATTTTTCGAAGGTTGCAAACTTGCCCCCACTTATCTCAAAAACGGTTTGACTTATTGACTTCAAATTTGGCACATGTTTAGTGTACATACTATGATCCTATGAGAGGAATTGTATAAAAACCTTTAGTTTTTGAGTTACATTGATTTTTGTATGCCACCAGCAGCAAAAATGGTGAGAGAAGTTTGAATGGTTGCCATGGCAACATGGAATATAATTTTGGTAAACGCTCTCATAGGATCACAGATCCTGGTCATAGTAATTGTTTAAGAAACAAACTATATTCAAATAACTTTCTATTTTTGAGATAAATGGGGGGGGGGGGCAAAATTGTCATTTTGAATTTCTGATTTTCTTGGTGCTGTGACCTTTGACCCCTGCTAATTAGCATACCGGAGGTCGATATGATCCGAGACAAATATATTTGAAAAAGGCTCATCATACAGAACATTTTGGTATATCACTTGCTTGTATTAAAAGAAACTATGTGCTGTGATTGCAATAATCATACTATTGTATGAAAATGACGCCATGTCCCCCCTTAACCTTCTTCCCCCCAAAACTACCGAGCCCCTCTTTTGCTCGCTAAAATATCCCCCAAAAGAAAGCCATTTTCTAGTCCCTCTGGGACGGGTGTTAATTTTAACATTCATACTAATTATTCAACCATGCATTCAACATTATTATATACTCCCTTAATAGCCCCACCTCCTATACCTTAACTATGTGAAAATATTGGTTTGAGGACGTAATTGAGGAGTATACTATATAGTATAGTCCTTTAATAGCCCCACCTCCTATACCTTATCTGTGTAAAAAATTAGTTTGTGGATATATTTCAGTGGCAGATCCAGGATTTGAAAAACGTCAAAATTACCGGGGGCTGAAAGGCTGATGAAACTTGTCCAAAAGCTTCCGGGCTGATTTTGCTGAATTACCGGGGGGTGCGTGCCCCCTCTGCCCCTCCCTGGATCCGCGCCTGTATTTGAGGAGTATACTATAGTCCCTTAATAATAATAGCCCCATCTCCCATACCTTATAAACTGTGAAAAAAATGATTTGAAGAGTGTGCAAATGGCTTGTATCTATTAGTCTCTTTATAACGTTGCATTTTAACATTGATCTATTATGGAATAAAGCGCATCATAGAATGGCGCTTTATTCCGTTTACAAAGTAATTATTTTTTTCTTTTGATTGTAAAGTATAAAATAATGGAAATGGCTCATTGATCTATTTCGGAATAAAGCGCATCATAGAATTGCGCTTTATTCCGTTTACAAAGTAATTATTCTTTTCTCTTTGATTGTAAATGTAAAGTATAAAATAATGGAAATGGCTCATTGATCTATTACGGAATAAAGCGCATCATAGAATTGCGCTTTATTCCGTTTACAAAATAATTATTCTTTTCTCTTTGATTGTAAATGTAAAGTATAAAATAATGGAAATGGCTCATTGATCTATTACGGAATAAAGCGCATCATAGAATTGCGCTTTATTCCGTTTACAAAATCAATACTCCCTGCTCTAACACACAATCCCCCCCCTGCGGGTTCGGGGTTTAGAATTGGCGCAGAAAAGAATGATGTGTCCCCTGCATGTTGGTAAAAGGCGACTAAATGGGGCCCCCTGCGGGTTCGGGGTTTAGAATTGGCCCGATGTGTTCCCCTGCATGTCGTAAAAGGCGACTAAATGGGGCCCCCTGCGGGTTCGGGGTTTAGAATTGGCCCGATGTGTTCCCCTGCATGTCGTAAAAGGCGACTAAAAGGGGCAACTCGTTCTGTTTTTAACAGGACCCGGGGGTTGGGGGGTATTTAAATTTAGGATTATATTATAAATGTGTAATGATTTTTGAACTTGTAATTGTATTATTAAGATGTGTCTGTTGTATTACTCGTTTAAAGAGACATGTAGCTTAAAATCAATTAACATGAAAAACAAACAATTTATCAATTACATTTGTACATATGTAAGACACCTATTTATTTTTTTTGTAATGTAAATAGTAGCATGTATTAGGGTTTCTACTGTATAATTGTTGATGTAATTTAAAATCTATCAGTTTGGGCATATTGCCCAAGTGTATTGGAGCCATTTATAAAATGGTACATGTAATGAGACAATCTATTTGGTCTGTAAAGGGGATCTCATGTTTGATGTTCTGATGTGATTGTCGATCATCTGTATTTGAAGTTGAAGTTTTTGCTTGGTACATGATGAGTGATGACCTTTGTCATCAGTCTATGATGTGTATAGTTATAAATTTTATCAGTATATATTTTGAACTGGTTTTTATTGATGCATGTTTTCTAGTGTGTCTTGCAATTAGTTGGTTTATCTTGTTTTATACATGGATAGGTGATGCTCTGGTTCATCACTGTATGATGTGTATCCTTTTTGTAATTGTTAATTGTAATTTGAAATTGAATGAAGTTTTAAATGTGTTGTGTTTTTATATTATTTAAATGACAAATGTAAGGACACGATATAACACAATTGTGTTGAGTTGTCGTTAACTTTCATACTCACTCACTCACTCACTCACTCACTAAACACTAACCCAAATACTAACCCTAACCCTAACAAAACTCATGACTACATTAAAAGTGAAATATTATAAATATTATATTATAAGTCCCCCCCCCCCAATAAATAGGCCCACATAATGGTTCTCCTTTCCTTTTTGCTTAACCTTCTTCCCCCCAAAACTACCAAGCCTCCAATCTTTTGCTGGCTTAAAATATCCCCCAAAAGAAAGCCCCTTTTCTAGTCCCTCCGGGACGGGTGATAATTTTAAGATTGGTGCTCTTTGACACTATTAATTATATCTATACTCCCTTAATAGCCCCACCTGCCGTACCTTAACCAGATGTGAAAAAAGTCGGTTTTGTGGACGTATTTGAGGAGTATACTTTTTTCTAGTTATAGCCCAGGATGCAATTTCGACGAGAATCACAGAATCGATTCTCGCAGGGATTCTTGTAGCACCCATCTATGAGAATCAATTTCCCATTTGAATCGTTGTATATTAAGTGGTGTTTCATTAAGTAAATTTGATTCTCGCAAACTCTGATGAATTTGCATCCCTGAGTCCCTTAATAGCCCCACCTGCCGTACCTTAACCAGATGTGAAAAAAGTCGGTTTTGTGGACGTATTTGAGGAGTATACTATATAGTATAGTCCTTTAATAGCCCCACCTCCTATACCTTAACTGTGTGAAAATACTGTTTGGTAGGCTCATTTAGGGAGTAGGACTTTATTATCATGTTGCATTTAAACATTGATCTATTACGGAATAAAGTGCATCATAGAATTGCGCTTTATTCTGTTAGCACAGCATCACCTGAACACGAACGTGGCACGATGCAACTATTCCACCGATACAAGCTATATTGAATGAGGCTTGGCCACCACCGTCTGAGCAGAAGACATTTTAGCGCCCCCTTTTTAACACAAGTGTCGAGCATAAAACAGTGCAATTTGTTATGACGTCTCGTGGACGTCTAAGGTCAGAAATACCTTTCAAACACAAATAAACGAGCCTTGTGCACAAGTGATCTAAATTTTATAATATAACAGTTTTAATGATCTTTGATTGGTTTAGTTCAAGAATTTGGTATGTCCAAACAACATTACATAGTAAGATTACACACAATTTATATTATTGATACTTAATTGTCAACAAGAATGTCCACTAATGTCCACAAGAAGCGTTGCAGTTCAACGATGATATGTCCTCACAGCGAAGACTCCAAAATGACAGCGCATAAGTTCATCACACAAATATCCATGGTATATTCCATGCGAATCTTCTGAGACTTGAAGGTTGTCCAGCAGTTCAAGACGACAAGGTTTTCCCTCGACGACACTAATATTCCACAGTAAGAAAATCCAGGTGTTCTACCACCATCAGTCTGCCGCAAATGTCCTCATTTAGGACCACAAACTGGAATCCCTTTATGATTCCAAAACTGAAGCTCTTCTGGCGTGAAAGACGACAGCAGACAGTTCATCAGCTATTAAACTCCGGTGGCATCCAAAGTTATTAAAAATCCTGGCACTATGTATAACACCAATCTACCATTATAGTAGATCAAAACTAGCTATAACTATACTTTATATAGCTCCAGATTACAACTGCTGGCCCATCTTCTGGCCAAGTTCTCCTTCATATATATAGCTTAATGGGGGAATTCCCCTGATCATGCAACATGTTTTGATCTTAAAGCAAAAACAAGTTGACTCAGTTTCTAAGTTTACATCTTGGGTAATTCCCCATTTCCCTTATAGTGCAATCTATCTAACAGGTGCATTCTGCACAAACAACTCTAGGGATATTCCCCTTTCTCTCTTTTATAGTAAACAAAGTACTTTTCCTGTGAGAAATCTTTTCTCAAATAAAATTGAGAAAATAATATTTTGATCAAAATTTTGAGGGTATGATATAACAAATTACTTTCGGCAAGTTACGGGCCTTAAGACGTCACAGGCTCACAGCGTAGTGTGCACTTATTATACTGCAATAGCTTTGCAATCGTTGGTGCCGCTATTGGGACAATTTAGCTTACTGCAAAAAAGTCATTGTAAAATATACAACAACACGGCAACATCTGATCATTCAAGGGAGGCCGGATACGATGTAAAAACAAATTTTTAAAAATTAAATATTTTTTCTTTGATTGTAAAGTATAAAATAGGGTTAGGGTTAGGGGTTAGGGTTTATTTTGGATCACTTCTTAAATTTACATTTTGCAAACACAACACTTCAACCCTAAACCCTATCCTATAGGCCTACATTACATTAAAACATTGCAACAGTACTACCCCCCCTAAATAACCCAGATAGCAATACACCGTTGGCCCAACGTTGGGCCAACAGCATCGACTACGTTGGGTCGACGTCAACATAAGACGTTGGAGCGATGTAAAAATGTCCGCCAGCCCAACGTTGGCACAACATCAATTTTTGACGTTGGCACAACACTGGGCCAACGTTATGCCGACATCAATACAACGAAAAATTACGTTGGCCCAACGTCATTTTGTCCGTCGGTCCAACGATGGACATGCGTCGTATTTTGACGTTGGCCCAATGTTTGGCCAGCATTGGGCCAACGTTATCCCAACCATAATAAAACAATGTTTTGCCATGTTATAAAATCACTAATTGGGCTTGTTGAATGAAAAAAAAAGAACATTTCCCTATGGTTTTTCACATTTAATACCCCAGTATAGTTCTTATCTTATGTTTAGGCACATTATTATATAGTAACTGAAAATCGACTTACCTTGACTGGGATTCGAACCAGGGACCTTTGTATTAGAAGACTGACGACTATCCAATTGAGCTAACTTGTCCTGCTTGATAACAGAGGGCAAAATATAATTGTAAAAAGCTTCAACAATATATGACACACTAAGTAAAGACTAAAGACTCATAAAAATGGCAAAATACGTCACAGAGCTATTCACAGAGGTGAAAAAAACCCCGAAAAGCTCAAGGAATCCCCGTATCACGGTGAAAACAGAGTGCTCAAAATCGAAAAAAAAAAAATATAGTCACTGCAAATGGCATATGTTTTAGGCGCACAATGTTGCTAAGCATAGGCCCTATTTTTGCTAAAAGCCCTGTCCGTTTCGGCTATAGGCCTACTAATTTCCTTTATTAATTAGGACTAATAGATATTAGTAAATTATGTCTGCGGCTGCGGGACAACATATTGCCCCATCATTGGCCTGCCGACCACAAAATGACCAGTTCCCCCACCATTTTCCCATCTTCACCCTGACGTTGGCTTACCAACCATAAAACGACCATTCACTCCACAATTTCCCCAACATCGGCCCAACGTTGGCCTGCCGAACAAAAAACGACCAGTTCCCCCACGATTTTCCCAACTTCACCCCGACGTTGGCTTGTCGACCATCCAACGACCTGACATTTCCCCACCGTTTTCCCAACGTCGGCTTGATGTTGGTTTGCCGACCATCAAACGACCATTTCCCCCACTGTTTTCCCAACGTCGGCTTGACGTTGGTTTGCTGACCATCTAACGACCAATTTCCCCACCGTTTTCCCAACGTCGGCTTGACGTTGGTTTGCCGACCATCAAACGACCATTTTCCCCATGTTAAATCCCAACGTCGGCTTGACGTTGGTTTGCCGACCATCTAACGACCAATTCCCCCACTGTTTTCCCAATGTCGGCTCGAAGTTGGTTTGCCGACCGCGACCATGCTGACGTAACACGAAGTCGGCCCGACGTCAGTTTGCTATCTGGGAAATAGCCCCACATCATATAGTTCTCCCTTCCTTCTTGTAACCTTCTTCCCCCCAAAACTACCGAGCCCCTCTTTTGTTGGCATAAAATATCCCCCAAAAGAAAGCCCCTTTTCTAGTCCCTCGGGACGGGTCTAATAAGATTGTTGCTCTTCAACACTATTATCCCTTAATAGCACCACCTCCTATACCTTAACTGTGTGGAAAAATGGTTTGTGGACGTATTTGAGGAGTATACTATAGTATACTCCCTTAAAGCAATATTAGCACATTTTTTTGAAGAGCGCCCCCAATTTTTCAAAAAATTTGAGATTTTTACACGGTTGCATTGGTAACTGGCTAGTAAACCATACCTGTGAATGGTTAAGCTCGAAAATGTCTGTGTCTCACAAACGAAGTAATTTTGTAATTAAAATAATTATTATCGGGATCCCGATAATAATTCAACGGCCGCTGGAAATGGCCTTCCAATGTGAAATAGCCGGGAAATAGCGCCATGTACGTGTCTACGCTCATCCATTAGTTGTTTTATTGGTTCATGCAAGTCAAGTTAGAGGTCATTTTCTTGAGGTGGCACTATTTCATCATGTCGGACATAAACTTAGCATTTCCAGCTCTGCCGTTAAGTACAATCTAGAATCCCAATTCTAATTACAAAAATCACTCATTTTATGATAAATACGCATTTTTGAGCATTCTCGTTCGCTCAAGTTTTCTAGACAATTACCAACATAGCTGTGCAAAAATATCAAATTTTGAAAATTGGGGGAGCTCTTCAAAAAAATGTGCTAATATTGCTTTAATAGCCCCACCTCCTACAATGTATACCTTAACTGTTGGGTTTTTTTTGATAAATTGGTTTGTGGATGTATTTGAGGAGTATACTATAATAGTATACTCCCTTAATAGCCCCACCTCCTATACCTTAAAGTGACAGGAGGAGATTTTTTTAGGATACGAATTTCTCTCATATTTCATGGAATCGGTTGTAGACCACCTACCGAGAACGTTTCGAAGGCTTATTGAACAAACAAGTGCAAAAGGAAAACCGCACACCTTGTTTTGAACTTGCCTGCTATCGTAATCGTCCCCATAGAACACCGTGCTTTGACTTTCTGTCGTGCACGACAGAAAGTACTAAATCATCATCTTACTACATAAAGACGCCATATTCGGCTCATTCACTTCAGGTGGTTGTGATCTAATACACTGGTAGCATTCCAAATATGCAAAAAACTGGGGTTCGACAAAAATTGGGGGCGCTTCTTTCTGGAAATCTCTTCATGTCTCTTTAACTGTGTGAAAAATTGGTTTGTGGACGTATTTGAGGAGTATACTAGTAGGTATATAGTATACTCCTCAAATACGTCCTCAAACCAATATTTTCACACAGTTAAGGTATAGGAAGTGGGGCTATTAAGGGAGTATGTTGAACGCGGAGTTGAATATAGTATCAATGTTAATATGAATACCTGTATATTGATGCTGGAAGCAATTATCGGTAACCTTCCGTTTTCCATGAAATACCTGGGGGATTTTTTTATGCCAGCAAAAGAGGTGCTCGGTAGTTTTTGGTGAAGAAGGTTATTAAGCAAGAAGGAAAGGAGAACCATGATGTGGGGCTATTTATTCGGGGGGGGGGGGTATGTACTCAGGATAGTCTCAGGTATTTATAGAATCCTGTTTCGATGGTCAAATGCTTCAAATATAGAGGGAATAGGGGATCGTGTCGCTGCGGGTTGGTTTTCCACCCACAGCCTATGCTACAGTACGGTAAAGAAAAACTAAGCTTTGGGAATACAAATATCACCAGACCTTCGAGGTCTGGCTCTCAACGGACTAGCCGAAACCTGCGCTAGCTAGGAGTGGGAGGCCAATATTTTACATTTCAAAATCTGAAGATCGGTGCTCTGATTGTCTTTGGGACCCCCCTGATTTAACTGGAAGTAGTATCAATATTGAAATCACATGAAAGGCCGTATTTTTCTCATTGTCGTCCTGCAATTTCAGCTTTCAGATCCTTATCTTTCTCAAGATACACATAAAAAACTATCGTTTTAATGTAGTCCCCTGACAATTTGCAGTAGCGACGCTCTTTGCAGTCTTGCTGTTTCAAATGTTTGAATTTCGCGCCCGATGTAGCATGCATATGCATGTAAGTTCCGGGTGACTTATCTCCGATACCTATCAGACTCACCACACAATGGCGGCGATGCTGCACCAGTGCACCTCAGGTCACGCAGGTAAACTTTACTAGATTTTAATATTTCCAGGTATATCGCAGGATTTTCATCAGGCACCGCATTATTGGTAATGTTTTTCCTTCTTAACCCGTCTGCGCAAGAATTCATTGCATCTAAGGCACCGTCTAGACGATGAACTTGAAGTTGAAGACATTTCTCTAAAATGATACTTGAAGAAGACATACCATTGTAACAGTTGATAATAACAATAAGACAGTAAGCTCTCGCCGAGATCCGTGAGGTCCAAAATAGGAATAAAGAAAGGCCAAGGAGACAGGAAAGGAGACGCAGGGCACCCCCCCTAAAATGTTAAGAAAAATTTTCTAGATCCATCGGCGGAGAGCTGGAAGTACACTGAAAAACACATAGATGAAACATGGTTGCACCGCGAGGCTATCAACAAGGGTGAACGAGCAAATAAGAAATGCAAGGGAGCAGACACAGACACAGGGAGAAGTTCCCCAACAAGCCCTGCCGGTCTAGTATGTGGACTTACAAAAGGGGGAGCTTAGTCTAGCCAAGGAATAAGCCCACTTAAAGGCACTATCAGTGATTCTTTCTTATAAATCACTGATAGTGTCTTTAATACCCGCAATACCAGCGATGTGATAAAGGCCCGAGGACCGCGGGGCAACCATGTGAAGGGATAAATACATAATATATACTTATGTCAACAGCTAGCTGAAGTCCGATCTCAAAATTTTAACCAAAACTCCAACAGAACGATGTCTTCAAAAATCCCCAACATCCAGAAATCGTAATAGACACATCCAAGATGCGGTAGATAGATAAACGTTTCCAATAAATTGGCGATAATGGGGAAAATAATTATGCAATTTTATTCCTAAAAAAATTTCAACATGGTGCCCCGAACTAAGACACAAAAAAGAGCAAGGAATTATGGGTTCCTCCATTGACGTTAGTGATGGGTGCATCGATGCCGACGTGGGACTACTAGTCATGGGCACATCAAAAATTTTTAATGTGGCATTAAAGGGATTTATTGGTATGAATCTATCGGCACATATATAATGAAATATCCTTAAATATGACGTACCAGATGGTTTGCATGGTCATTGGAATATTCCTTGCGAAGAAAACACCATTTTCACGCTTAACTTTCGAAGCAGTAGACGATTTAAGGAATTAGCCGCCACGTTTATTATTTACGCTATCGTTTTGCCACAAGCCATGTTTAGTCTTTCACACCAATTGAAAGATGATTGGTGGTTAATCAAGTTCTGGCCCGTATGAAAGACTACCGTGTTTACTTTTAACATTGAAATGAAAACACAGCTTTAAAATTAATTTAACGTTTTCCTTTAAAATATATAAATTTATCAAAAATGGCATACATTTGTGCCTAATTTTTATAAAGTGAGCCTGGGATTCTTGAGAAATATAGTTTTTGTCTCGCCTGAACTTTGTTCGGCAGAGACTTAGTAATCACTTTTCTGTCTGTTGTCTGTCTGTCTGTCATGGTGTCTGTCTGTCCGTCTGTCTGTCTGTCCGTCTGTCTGTCTGTCCGTCTGTCTGTCTGCCGTCCGTGTTCACGGCTTGTGTACGATTTATCTGGAGTTCCGCAAGGGCTACAATGATGTAACTGGTGGAAGAAGCGGGTCGACGAGTTCTCGACCTGATCAGATTTTGGGTGTATAATATGCTAAGTAAGTATCTAATTTGCATAATTTACGAACATTTCCCGCAAGGCTTGTGTACAAGTTTTCTGGAGTTCCGTATGGCATATAATGATGTAACTTGGTGGAAGGAAGCGGGCTGGTGAGTTCTCAAACTGATTAGATTTCGGGCGTATTTCGGGCAAATTAAGTATGCAAATGAGCTAATTAATATGGAAAAATCAGCGTATTTGCTCTAATTTTGAAATGATACATCGGATGCGAAAAATTCCTTCGCTGCATGAAAGCCTATCATGGTGCACATCTTTTTTGCAATTTGAAAGTGCATGATGTGTGTGGCTTAGGTATGCAAATGAGCTAATTAAATATGCATAATTACTCTATCTCTGAAACGGTACATCGGATGGGCAAAATTCCTTCGCAACATGAATAAATACTATGCCATGCATCTTTTGTGTGAATCATAATTGGGTCAGAGTGCATGTCGGCCAATTAAAGGGGCATTGTTTGATGCAATTGATCTAATTAAATATGCGTAATTGCTGTATCGCTGATATGGTACATTGGATATGCAAAATTCCTTTGCTACATGAGATTACTATGCGGTACATCTTTTGTGTGAATCATAATTGCAGTCAAATGCATGTGGGCCAATTAAAGGGGCATTGTTTGATTATTTCAAAATTGCAACTAATGCCAAATGCTTGGTCCATTCAACCAAATTTGCTCAGGTTGTCAATGTTCAGTGTGTGGAAATACAACCACTTGCAAAATAATTTGATTTCGATTTGTTACCTTACAATAAATTAGGTCAGCATGCAGGGATGCAAATTCGTCAGAGTTTGCGAGAATCAAATTTACTTGAAATGACACCACTTAATACACGATTCAATGGGTAAAATTGATTCTCATACATGGGTGCTACGAGAATCCCTGCGAGAATCGATTCTGTGATTCTCGTCGAATTTGCATCCCTGGCATGTGTTTATTTGGTATATGGCTGTGTGTGATTGGTGGTATACAAAACAAGAAGACTTATCAGAGCAAAAACTGGGGAAGGGGGAGTATCCCACAACAAAGGTATTAAAGGTGCAACAAGAGATTTCACATATCATTTGTCCCTTAAAAAATCGAAAGTACCGATTTTTGCCCTGATGTAAAGCTTTCCATCAAAAATATCCCCACCTGAAAGGATTAAGCTGAGAAATGTTTCTTTGGTACAAAAATTGTAAAATTTCTAATTTCGTATAGGAGCAAATACGAAATTCAGCCTATGTTTTACATTGAAATATAAGCAAATTAAAATCACATGTTTTCTCTCTTTTAAGACATTTCTGTAGCCAAATACAAGGTAAGAAATCTATTGAGTGTCTAATCTATATGAAATTACTATTATGACACAATATTTGGGTGCCTCAAAATCTCTTGTTGCACCTTTAACATCAATAGATATAGCTAGATCAGTGCCCATGTTTTCATTGAAAGGGTTTTTCCAGGGGGGGTAGGACACGATCTGCTCGATATGGGCATTGGGGATTTCCAAACGGTAATTTGTGGAACTGCTACGTGCATTTACTATGGCAGTCTCGGTCCCAGTGACATTTAAAAAATCAGTTCTTAAACCTTTGTTCAAAAGATCTTAGTAATATCATGATAAATTAAGAAAAAAATATTGACTTCAAAATCCGTCGGGGTTAGTGGATTAACCCCGCTGCAAAATAGTGTAATTTCCAATAACGGTCATTAAGATTTAAATATTCGTGACCAGGCCTAGTCTTCAGCCAAGTCTGTGTGTAACTGTTCGATATGCGCAAGAGCGCCCTCCTACCGTTAAGTCTTTGAAACAGACCAGCCATTCAGAAGTTGATGCCGTTTTGAATTTGCTGTTGCTGTTAGGTTGGCATGTCCTACCCCCCCCCCCCCTGGGTTTTTCTAGTGCTGGTGGTTGCACATGGGTTAGTCTTTTGGGTTGCCAGCCTGTTTACATTTCTTGGAAAATGTGAAAATACGTAAAATTGGGCATTTTACTGCTTTCTGGGCATCGTATGGAACTCAAATTTAAAATGTGGTCACATGATTTTTTCAAAAATAGTGTTGCCAAATTGAATAAATTTTCATATTTTTACTAAATTTAGTGAATTTCAAGGAATTTTTGCATGACTTTTCATGATTAATATCTCCACAATGGAAAATGTTGTGACCCTTGGGTGGTGTCAAATGAAAGAGCAGGGGAATAAAGAATACTATGAATGCAAACCCGGGGTTGCTACTCCTAAACATCTCTTGGTTATGATGTCGGGAAATGTCAAGATTAATATCTCCAAAACGGAAGATGTTGTGACCGCTATGGTGGTATCAAATGAAAGAGTGAGAAGTATAGAATACTATAAATGCAAACCCAGGGGTGCTACTCTTAAACATCTCTTACTTGTACTCATGTGGGGGACTTTTCAAGATTACTATCTCCACAACTGGGGAAGGAAAAAAAGAAAAAAATGTTGTGACCCCTATGGTGGTGTCAAATGAAAGAGTGAGAGGTATAGAATACTATAAAAAAGCAAACCCGGGGTGCTACTCCTAAACATCTTAGTTATGCTCTTGTTGAGGACTTTCCAAGATTAATATCTCCACAACGGAAAATGTTGTGACCCCTAGGGTGGTGTCAAATGAAAGAGTGAGAGGTATAGAATACTATAAAAATGCAAACCCGGGGTGCTACTCCTAAACATCTTAGTTATGCTCTTGTTGATTACTTCTCATGATTAATATCTCCACAATGGAAAATGTTGTGACCCCTGGGGTGGTGTCAAATGAGAGAGAGAGCGGGAAATAAAGAATACTATAAATTCAAAACCAGAGATGCTACTCCTAAACATCTCTCACTTATGCTCGTGGGTGGGGGGGATTTCAACTTTCAAGATGAATATCTCCACATTGGAAAATGTTGTGACCCCTAGGGTGGTATCAAATGGAAAGAAGTGGGAAGTAAAACTAGTTGAGAAATAGGAGTTTATCTGCTTGCACAACTTTTTGGGGACACCTTGGACTCGCACAGTTGCACTCTGGTGTGCTGCTTTTTGTCTTACAGTTATGCGCGAAAGCAGGCGAGACTTGTGGTTCGAGAACCGCCTTGTTTAAATAAAATTACGAAACTCTACATCGTACAAAGAAGCGCTACTTGGTACATTGAAAAGTACGTAGATTGCTGAACCGGGCATTAGTGGGTTTCGAACAGTGATCTCTATACAATGGATTGGAAACTTGGGCTTCGTATAATTGAAGCACTGATGGCCATATTGGTCATCCAAAAAGAGCCCAAGCAGGTGGTTGCAAATGCAAATGGTGCGCCCGCAGGCGGAGTGCCCATCTCTCTGTCATTGGCGTTTGGGCCAGACTCCCTCATATAATGTTGCTGTGGGGGTTCGCCACTCCTCCCGCACAGCGAGTCTGTTTTGCATTCCCAGCATATGCTGGTACCCATTTATACTCCTGGGTGGAGAGAGGCAAGCGAGGTAAAGTGCCTTGCCCAAGTGCACAAACATTGGCGACAGCGGGGCTCGAACCCACAACCTTATGCTTATGAGGCGAACGCTGATCCACTGCACCACATGTGCCCTTGTGCAGGTGGTTAAGAGCCGGTCATTTATACAAAATTGTTCATATTGAAATGTGGATAAGCGACATAACAGACTACAGAATCAAGCCAATTCAGTGAGCTCATTGTATTTGCGCGTATGGGATGGCATGTCTCTAAAACGTGCACCAGGGATACAACTTCTGTTAAACAGGTGTCTCTGGAATGGTATTGTGTTCGGCAATTCGGTAGACCAAGATGCCCGCCCGTTGCTCCATTCATCTAATATACAATTACTGTTGTGCAGCCAATCCATTATATAGAGATCAGTGGTTACAGTGCGACTGCGATAAAACTATAAATATTACGCGACCCCTTTTCAAATGTGCACGTTTTCATGGATTGTTAGTGTTTAGGCCAACTAAAACCTTTGTAAAATCACAAAATGATATCTAAAACACCCCTCTTAACATTTTTCTCAAATCACTGAGGTTTTAAAAAGTGTAGTTTTTGTAATAAAATATTCTAAACGAACTTCGCTCCTATCCTTTGTGTCCTCAACAAAGTTCACAAGGATGAGGCTTGTGGCAAACTTGCATGTGATATATACGCGTATGGGATATATTTTCGCTGGCTTCTGTTTCGGTATTGCATGCGGCGTTGTAAATATACCACAGGGAATAAACATGGTAGCTTCCATGATTGATGTACAGTTGTGTACATTTGTCGGAATAAATCTGGATTTTTTTCGTAACGAATACTCAAATGGCCATGAAAACCACTGTTACGTTTTATTTAGGGATATATATGTGCCGATAGATTCATACCAATAAATCACTTTAAGGGTGTCTCGAGGCTTTTTTGAACATAAAAAATGCACTAGCTGGATCACTCGGAACGTATATAATGCGTGAAATAGAATTATTGTTGTTTCATTTGCCATTTCTCTGTAGTGTTTCCATTAAAGTGTGCAGTGAACCAGTATCAATGGGGCAGGATTGGTTCAGACAGTGAAGTAGCCCTTCTTACACAGAGTAATGATCCTAGTTTCCAGCTGCAGAAAGACCAGCCATACTCAGAGGTAAGTTTATTACCTTGCTAATTAATACTGTTATCTTGTCTTTCATGAATTCATCATGCAAAATTTATAAACTTGCTGTTGTCACACTCTTAGTTATCATGTAATAATTGATCTTAATGCTTAGTAGGGTCTTGGTAGGGTGATATTCCTTAGTCTGTGAACTTGCTCTTAAAAACATTTTTACAACTATGAAAACAATTACTTGCACGAGAATCAATGAGTGCAATTACCCGTCAATACCGGTCGGAAATTGATTCTCATTGCATCTCGGACTTTCAACAACTATTTGCTTTCGCGAAAATGATTCTCATTGCATCTCGGACCGTTTCCCCGCAGGAGATGAATGATTCTCATTGCATCTCGGACCGTTTCCCCGCAGGAGATGAATGATTCTCATTGCATCTTGGACCGTTTCCCCGCAGGAGATGAATGATTCTCATTGCATCTTGGACCGTTTCCCCGCAGGAGATGAATGATTCTCATTGATTCTCGGCCGCTAATGACTTTACGCCACTTACTCCGGTGCCGGGAAGAATTTGTTTCTCATTGATTCTCGTACGTCAAAAATAAAAAAAAATGATTCTCATTGATTCTTGGACGATATTCGGGGAAAACTCCCGGTGACGAGTTAGGGTTAATGCAGTTGTCTGTTTATAAAATCAGGTGCTCATTTTATGTGTGCTCCTGGTAAAATGTTTGTTAAGGTGCAACGAGAGATTTCAAGCAATCCATATTTTCTGTGATATGTAGTTATTTCATGTAGATTAGACACTCAATAGATCCCCTACCTTTTATTTGGCTACAGAAATAACTTAAAATGAAAACAAAAGGTGATTTTTATATGCTTATATTTCAATAGAAAACATAGGCTGAATTTCGTTTCTGCTCCTATACGAAATTAGAAATTTCACAATTTTTGTACCAAAGAAACAGTTCTCAGCTTAATCCTTTCTGATGAGGATATTTTTTATGGAGAGCTTTACATCGGTACAAAATTCAGAATTTTCACATTTTTAGGGACACCAGTTATTTGAAATCTCTCGTTGCACCTTTAACATGCCGTTTGAATAGTTTGAGCATGATTTGCATCAAACTTGAAGCCAGGGACCCTGGAATAATATTGGTAATGGCTATGTGTAGTTCAGCCTCCTCTCTCCTACTTTTAAGCCATTCTACAGGGCTCACAATTAAAGGCACTATCGGTGATTTGCTAAATCAGAAAATCTAAAAAATCATCAAAAATCAGATTTTTGCATTTGTAACAAGTGTAGGTATCCTAATATACCCTGCAAATAATAAGATGAAGATCAGTCTAATAAAGACAAAATCAGATATCTTAGTCATTACTTGCTAAAAGACGTAATTGAATGGAGATTCAAATCTTGAACACTGCTGTTTTCTCTCTTTTACTGTCTATTTTTATTTATTTTTTTTTATTTATTCAACTGGCAATTCAACAACAAAATAGAAACAAAGCATAAAATGAGGTCTGATGAGAAGCCAGGGAGCACTGAAAGCACAAAAGGCACTGTCACCACAGGGTGCAGTGCTCCCAACTCAACAGACACTACAAACGCAAAAAAGTATGACACGCACACACACACACACACACACCACACACACACACACACACACACACGACCATACAAACACACAACATATAGATAAAATACATACAAGCACATGCCCACACACACCTATAATACACAACACTCACACACTATGTAAAAGCCATAAACATTTAGTATTAAAAGCATAAAAAAACTATAGTTAAGATTCATCATGTTCCATAAAATGGGACTTCAATATAGATTTAAAAACAGATTTGCTACAGGTGAGGAAAGAGTCTCTGGTAGTTGGTGGAATAGCAGACCATTGCACTGGGAAGTTAACTAAAAGGCAGTATTTATATGAATCTGTTTTTGGGGTGATCGAATGCTTGAAAGTTAAAGCCTCCTTTCTAGTATTGACACACCACCTGCAAAATTCAGCAACAGACTAGCATTATTTAAACAAGAACAAGCAAAAGAACTATCTCTCAGTTGGAAAAGATAATTTGGGGGGGGGGGCACTTTCTGGGAATTTGTCCTTGTGTCTCTTAGAGTGGATTTCAATTCTATAACTATGGTCATCATCAATCTCAAAGTTTGGGTAAGATGGTTTGAAGATGTTTTTCTGTAGTTTGAAGTGCATTGAATCAGAATTTGTGGGTCCAACATCGGGGAAAAGTAAAATATGGAGTTAAATTAGTCTGGAGTAAATATGAAATCAACTTAAAATGTGTTTTAATGTACACCAATTTGTTGGATTTTCAAACGTTATAGTGTGTCTAAGTTTTCAACCTTTAGTTCACAACTATAGTCCAAATAAAGTTCAAGGTTATCCTGAAGTAAAAATTACCCATTACTCATATTTTATTGAAACTCATGTCAAATGTTTGCTCTGGTCATACTGAAACAGAAAGTGCATTTTGACTATTTGGGTGACAGCTTTGTAAACAACTTCCAGATCCATGTTTTGGTGACCCCTTTAGACCATGTAGACCCTTGTTACATTTTACCCTCAAATTATGCAACCAAATGCCACACACCATCAGATAGGCAAGACAAAGAATTGATACCACTTTCAATCAAATCTGAACAATGGATGAGTTTTACCCCAGTATGACCTGAACTTTAGGGCTGTAGGTGCATAACTACAGCCCGTTGGACCTAGACAAACTATACCTTTATTTATCCTTCTATTTCTAATGAGACAAATGTGATGTGATCTGGGAAAACCCGCCACATGTCGCACAGAACAGTTTTTGAAAAAATAAAGAAAATATCTTAAAATCTGTTATTGGTCCCCCGCCAACTTTGTTGGCGAAGGGGGACTATAGAAATGGTAGCCGTCCGTGTGTGTCTGTGTGTGTGTGCGTCCCACGCGATATCTTTGGAACTAAGCAAGTGTGGAAGTCCATCTTTGCAACATAGATGTATCTCAAGTAGGCGGTGGGTGGGATACAAAGTGGGTCATGTGACATGGGTCAAAGGTCAAATGTGGTAAAAAAATAGGGTCAAATATGGGAAAAAATAGGGCTAAATCGCTATATAATAAACATTGTCAACACGATATTTTTTGATTGGAGCAAGTATGGGTGTCCATCTTCGCACCATAGATGTCACTCAAGTAGGCTGCGGATGAGTTCGGAGGAGGGTCATGTGGTATTGGTCAAAGGTCAAATGGGGTCAAAAATAGGCAAAAATGGAGTTATATTGCTATAAACTTTATCTGTTGTGGTAGGATGAATGAAACTGGGTGAGTGTGGTCAACATTCATGCCAACATGTTGAAGGTCATTTGAAAGTTTCATAGCAAGGTCCTTCAAAGTCAAATCTCTAACATGTGGTAGGAGAGAAAATTGGTGGGTGTGTCAACATTCATTACTAAAAATTTGAGGTCAATTTCAAGGTCAATGCGGGTAGCCTCTAAGGTCAAGCACTAACATGTGGTAGGAGGGTGAAAATTGGTGGGTGTGGTCAACATCTGTGCCAACCACTTTTGAAAGTCATGTCAAGGTCATGAGGGGTCATCCACGGCCAATCACTAATATGGTGGGAGGGGATGAAACTTGGTGGGTGTGGTCAACAGTCAGTGCTGAAATTTTTGAGGTCATGCAGGGGTCATTCGAGTTCGAAATCACTAAAATTGTGGTAGGAAAGATGAAAATTGGTGGGGTGGTCACATTCAGTGCAAAAAAATTTGATGGTCATTTCAAGTCTGCGGGGTCATTTTAGGGTCACATCACTATCTGTGGTAGAGGATGAATCTTGGTGTGTGGTCAACATTTCAGGTTGAAACTTTGGGAGGGTCTTTCAAAGGTCCTGTGGAGTCATCCCAGGTCAAATCCTACATGTGGTAGGAGGCTGAAACTTGGGTGGGGGTGGTCAACATTCAGTGCCAAAAATTTAGGCGTCCCTTCAAGGGTCATTCAAGTCAATCTTTGCACATGGTTGTGTGGTCTTGAATCCTAGTGAATGTGGTCAACATTCAAGTGCCACAAGTTTTGAGGTCATTGAGGTCATGTGGTGTCATTCAGGGTCAAATCCTAATCCTGTGGTAGGATGAAACTAATCTCCCCCGAGATCTTACAAAAAATTGTTGCTTCTTGTTCTTTAGCTCCTTCGACTTAATGTAGTGCTCAAAAATGATACCACATTGTGTTCACATGAACATCAACAACACCCGCACGTCCCACATAGTCGCTATCACTCACAGATTTACTACTCTCAATGACGTTAATTTCAAGTATTTGTCTTTAAAGTTTTATCTTCACTCATGAATGACTTACGATACATGGCGGTTGCGGTGGACTCCGTGTTTCACCTAAACAACGCCGTTCTACAAATCTTGCCCCACATTGATTACTTTCTTATAAGGTTCTTTATTTTACATACAAAGACTTTAACGTTCCGGTAATTCAAAATACCACTATAACTCATTCCTCTTGCAGAAAACTGTCCGTGGCGTTTGCTACGTGCCCGGAATAGTGGTTCACCATGTGGCTGACGTACATGTTGTGGCTTGCTCTGTGCCGGAAGTAGTGTTCAGGCATGTGGCTAAATCCAGGTTCACTTTTTTTTTTTGCGGTTCTATCTCTGCCCAACCAGCTGGTGGGAGTTCACTCAACAACTACGTGGCGGCTCGCTCGTGCCGTAGGTGGTTCACCATGTGGCTGAAGTACATGTGGTGGTTTGCTCTTTGCCGGAAAGGAGTGTTGCAGCATGTGGCTAAAATCAGGTTCGCTTTTTGTGCGGTTCTCTGCCCACCGCAAGTGGGAGTCACTCAGCAACTGACGTGCGGCTCGCTCCGTTCCGGAAGTAGTGGTATCACCATGTTGCGAAGTAACATTGGGGCTTGCTCTGTGCCGGAAGTAGTGTTCGCATGTGGCTGAAATAACAGTGGTTCACTTTTTTGCGGTCCTCTGCCGTCAACCGCAGTGGGAGTTTCACTACTCATCACTCGACGTGGCTGCTTCGCTACGTTCCGGAAGTAGTGGTTCACCATGTTGCTGAAGTACATGTGGTGGGTTGCTTCGGTGCCGGAAGTAGTGGTTCACTATGTGGCTGAAATACAGATTCACTTTTTTGCGGTTCTCTACCCAACCGCAGTGGGAGTTCACTCAGCAACTGACTTGGTGGCTCCTCTGTGCTGGAAGTCGTGGTGGCGCCATGTTGCTGAAGTACTGTGATGGGTTCGGCTACGTCCCTTTGTGGTTCTAGAACCGCCTTGTGTTGTACTTTATTTTTTGTCAGATTGTGTAAGGCATAACTTTTGATATGTGTATCATAGAAGAAAGAAGTAAAAAGTTATGGAAACTTTATATTTCAAACTTTGCAATGATAGTCAAAACTCAAAATATAAATTTTTCACCATGTGACGGGTTTTCCCAGATCGCATCACAAATGTGTACATACACAATTTGACTTGATTTCAGACTTACCCCTGTACTGCTTTTACCCCTTTATTTAAAGGGGGATGGCCCGATTTAAGGATATGAAGTTTTCATCTTGATAGATTGGCCTTCACCCAAAAACCCCACCTGTAAAGTTTCGCACCGATATTTCAATGCGTTTTCATGTGAGAGCAGAAAACGTGATTTCATAAGCTCCATAGAGTACTGTGTAAAATTAATATTGGTCGACCAAATTGGGGTACATTTTCACTCATTACTTCCAAACCAAACATCCTTTGGCCCTAAGATTTCACAGGGTAAATGAGAAAAATAGTAGCTTTCTTCTGATACCAAAATATTTACCACTTCCAGTAAAATCTGGGCTTCTGGGGACGAGGCTATTAGCGATCGGGCCATGGACCTTTAACAATTTTCTCCACATTTCCAAAGTTAAG
The DNA here is from genome assembly GCA_023653785.1 of Ophioderma brevispina. Lineage (NCBI taxonomy): Eukaryota > Metazoa > Echinodermata > Ophiuroidea > Amphilepidida > Ophiodermatidae > Ophioderma > Ophioderma brevispina. The sequence continues at coordinate 28,859 of JAMKCH010085547.1, forward strand.
ACCCCTAAACTGATTCAGCATCATTCGAACTATAGAAAACCCTTTTTTTTTCAACCTCTTGATTCTTCAATTGTCAAAAGACAGAAATCCTGCATTGGTGTATACACTTGTGATAAAATTGTATTGTCGGGGGTATTATTTGCTTACTCTTATGTATGTATATACAATTATATTTTATAGCTATGGATGGGGACACATCCTAAAGGTCCATCAATAGTTCAACCCCCAGGGCTGCAACCACAACCGCTTAGCGATTGGATATCAGCACATCCAGAATGTCTTGGGGATAAGGTCAATGCAAAGTTCAAAGGTCAACTTCCATATTTGTTTAAGGTGCTGTCTGTCAATAAAGCTTTGTCCATTCAAGCTCATCCACTAAAGGTAAGCATACCTGAGCTTTAGAAATATTATTGTCATCATTTACATGCATTACAGGATTAGTTATCAGGTGAAGCCGAGCTATGATACAGGGAATTGTCATGCGTGAAGCCCCATGTGGGGTGAAGTCAAAGGTTGAACCCGGTATGGGGTAATTGTATAATATTGGATGGCTGAGGTTGATAACAGAAAATATATCGCCATCGCCTGAGCCTAGATCAAATATAGGGCGAGTCGAAGACAAGCGATATTTTCTGTTATCCACCGAAAAAGTCATCCAATATTATTATTATTATGCAAGAAGAAGCTGACTTAAAAAATAGTTGTACACTTTTTCTTGGACCCGAGGCAAAAAATGTTGTCATTTCACGTTGAGATAGGTTTAATAGAATACAAAAAAAAAACCTAGCCCTAATGAAAAGCAAAAAGTACCCATTTATAGCCACTCCTAATAATAACACACATTTACTATAGGTGTTTTTCTATGAGCAATATTTTCCGGATCAAACTGGGAAAGGATTAAAACTGGTTAACAGAAAATTACCTAACCTGGCATTTGCTAATCTTTACCGGGGAATTTCTCTCTGGCAAACATCCTTGTTTTGGAAGGAATTTTATCTGACAACATACCGGATCACATCAATCTCATAGAAAAAGACCCTGCTCCGCATCAGTGCACATGCAGTAGAGAAACCGCAAATTGGCTGGATCACTGAAGCAACGGCGCGGCTTACAATTTAGATCAACAACACACGGGTTGATGCATGGAACAGCGAAACGACCAAAGATTATCTTTTGAAACGACTGCAAATGGCATTAAATATACGCCATGCTCGATTGCTCGTTGTGTTCTATAGCGGCACTGAAGTAACCGATAAGTCCAATACCCAAATTAATTGGTCAAGCTGTGAGTTGAAAAAAAGTATTGGGTGAGATGCAGTCGAGCCCAATATTTTTTCAACTCATAGCGAGTATATTACTCTACACATTTCATTTTAAGAACTTTAGCCTGGCCAGTTCATAACTTGGGAAAATATTGGCTCTGTCAAAAATAACATTAACAACCCCCTGTCTACACCTCTTCAGATGACGATGTATCGCCGATCTGATGTTTTATAGAGATCCAGTTTGGTAATTATCTCCGTCTTCGTGGCGGACTTCAATAAAAAAAAATTTTCAACTGCGAGATTTCTACGAGGGGGGCATAAGCCCCCCAAACAGAACCCTTTCCCCCCTGCCAACCCCCCAAATGAACTGACTTTTTGTACAGTGTCTATGGAAAACAACCCAAATTTGTTCACTCAAAAAATGCCTCGGCACCCCTTCTGTCCCACCCCCCCCATTTGCAAAGGTCTGGTTATGCCACTGGCGAGGTGCTCTTCGCCTACAATGTACAAGTTGTGTATCATGCTACTGTACTGACACTGATCAAGCAATTACCTTCAACTGACCTGAAAATCTTTACTCCAACAGCAGTATTCTTTCGGTGTGGGCACTTTCCACACCTTTTATCAATCCCTTCTTCATTTATTGTTGCAAATCTCCTGGCAAATCTACTTCCACCAGCAGAATTATTACCCATCTCGCTAGGTATATAAAAACAAATGCGTCCTTGACATGATCGATGAACAAAATTGACAGGACACGACCAGAAATTGTGCACATGCTAGCTACTTCCGGGGCAAATAATTAACCAAAATCATTGTGGCCCTCACTCGACAGTATACGCCATATTATTCAACGGACATGGCGGGCCACCGTAATGAATACCAACACGGGTTTATACTAGTAGGTTCGTTTGCGCATGCAGCTTAAATACTGTCTCATTACCAGGGTGCACAGACGTAAATTGCATTAGGAATGCGTTATGTTTAAAATTCAATGAAAGTTAGGGGGAATTGATGCCAAAGTGGCGAAGTATTTGGGCACCCAAGTTTTGAGAGAGCGTAAATTTATTGAGAAGTTTTGTTTTTATTGGTTTTCGAGCTTGTGTGGACGGAAGATTCTCAAAACATAATGGTGTAAATTTGGTCCAGCCATTTGCATAGTAGAAGCAAATATGTGAACTAAATTGGCCCATAGGACAGTGTGTGTGTGTTAAAGGCTGACTTAGAGATTTTGAAATATTATTTTTTGTGTATTAATTAAAAATTTTCAACTATAGTAGCTGTCACAAAAGAACGGCCCTCTCTTGACTGCGTATACGCTCACGATCAGCTAATGAGCGATATGGGCGGGGCCTATTTACTCTTTACGCAACTTGCTCTGAAGTCGAACGCCCAATCAACCAATCCGATTAACGCGCTGTTGTTATGGCTATGACCTGATTCGAAAAGCCAATCGGACCCGCACTTCCGTGTTTACGCACGATACGCCCCGTTTTGAGAAGTGAGGGCCGTTCTTTTGTGACAGCTACTATAGAACTAAAGATAGTCACCTAAAATGTCAAAGGTCATTAGAGGTCATGGTCCCAAAATGGTCAGAATTACCAAATTACTTTTGTGTATCCGCATGTCAATCAATTTTCATGACACTTGGGTACAGTGGTCCCACATGTTAGTGACCTCATATGACATTTGCTTCCATTCACAAGCTGTGACAGCAGACGACATATGCTTTGATGAATGCTATGTGGTATTTATTTTTATTTTTTAATTTGGGATGTTTGTTAGTTAGTTAAACCAAAGTTTTAAATCCGGTTTTGTCCCCGTCAACGGGGGTGGCCAGATACACCTCACACTCAGCAATACTGCTGTGTGAGGATTTATTGGAGCAAAAGATAATTGACCGGATGCCCCCTCCTGACGTCAATCCACAGTTTTTGGCAGTGGGCCTAGCCTTTGGGCAACTATGCCCGCCATACAAGGCAGCATGTGCTGGATGGCTGCCAAGCTCTCCAAAGCTGACGCCCTTGTAGGTAGATCTTCTTTTTCATTCTACCAGGGTAACCAGCTACCCTCATATATAATAATATATAATATATTGGCTTTTATAAAGCGCCATTTCATCAAGATCACAGCGCTGTTGCCTATTATTATTACGCTGCCGTCAGGAAATCGTCACAATCATTTTGCTTCATATAGGCCGGCAGCTGGCCAAGCGCACAATCCTATCAGCACATAGATTGTAATATTCCCCATAACAGCTACCCGAATATCGCTTGGGTCGACGAAGCAAGTGAGGTAAAGTGCCTTGCCCAAGTGCACAACACATTGCCACAGCGGGGCTCGAACCCACAACCATTGGATCATGAGTCGGCAGTCATATCCACTGGACCACATGTGCCCTCATCAGCTTTCCTTAGAAAATCGATGGGGATGACGGTTTAGGGGGAACGTGTTGGCGCAGCGTATCTTCCCTCGCCTTTCACCAATGAGGTCTCGGGTTCGATTCCCGGCAGGGGCTTGTTCTCGGTGGCTTTATGTGAATTTGGTTTTTCGGTCCATACTCGTTCCCGCAGGTTTTCTCCAGTAATCCAGTTTCCTCCTGCTTCTAAAATCTGAGCTTCTTGGCATAAACTGTCTGGTATTATGGTTTCTCCGGGGGGGGCTGATGTGCTGAGCGCCTTTATGGCAGCCGCACAGCGCCTTGATCACGTTACGTGGATATGTCGCGTGTTAAAAATACCAATATTATATGAATTATTATTAGGCCTAGATGTTTGCATAATGATGCCTACCGATGTATTAATCACACCTGAAGTGAATAAGCTGACATGACTTATTTCATACCTGCCAACTAATAAGATTTTAAAATAATTTTTTGCAAAGAAAAATATTTCTAAAAGTCAAACGTAAAATGTCACATTTGGGTGTCCTGCTCCACACTCGGCTGTTTAATGTAGATGTTGAGACGCCATTGCTGTATGTCATTTTGTGGGGACGGTATGACAAATTTCCTCAATCTCAATTTTTCACTAATTGGTGTTTTCCTTCATTAAAGTGTTATAGGGAATTTGACAAGTTCTCATCTTTAATTTATAAGCTAAAATGCTTTTCCACATTTTCTTCTCTTGCCTTAATTGCTTTTTATCCCTTTAAAGAGCACAACCAGAGATTTCCAATATGGCTTCCAGGCCAAACACACAAGGGTGTGAACCCACCCTCAGGAGGTAGAGTAGATTGAGGTTGAGGAGGAAAGGAGGATAATCAGATTTTGTTGAATTGCAGTCAAAGGTACTTTTATGGGCTACAGAGGAGGTCAAAATTGAAATTCAAATTCCATTCCGTTTGAAGTTATGGGCCTTTCAAAGTTTTACGCTTCTGACTATAAAATTTTGCTTCAAGTATTTAAAAAAACTTTATAATGCTATTTATATAATCGAGTATTGCTTTGTTATTGTGCAATAAAACAGGGCAATTAAGATTTCTTTGCATCCCCTATAAAATAGGGCCCCAAATAGTTTGCCATGGTGCAAAATGGACTAAAATGGGACCACCCATAGAGGGCGCTTATCTTGACGCGTCACATGATATGAAGTTCTAGCATTTAAAAATATTGCAACACTATAACAATCACTGTTATAGAAGTTTTGTTTTGATTTTTGAGGAATGCTTCAGTGAAAAAAATGTGGATTACATATCAAGCAAAATTAAGCTCAGTTTGGTTTAAAGTTCTGAATTCAAACCTTTTCACTATAAAATTGCAAAAATTGAAAGTCGTTTGGGATTTTTTTTGTTCATCACTACAGACCACTTTAGATGTGATCAGTATCATCCCACCCAGTTTCCCAAACAATTCCTACATGGGCATCTTAGGTGACCAGTAAATTTTCCGAGTACTTAAGTCAAATTTTGCACTTTTTCCCTGGTAAAGGTTTTCTGAAATCTGCAACTTTTAAACCAAAATGGGCCAACTTCTTCATCTGTTTGTCACTGAAGACAATCAAATCAAAACAAACTTAATATCCAATGCTTGTTAAGTGTATGCTAATATTTTTTCAATGCTAGAACTTCACATCATGTGTGATCGCATCAAATAAGCGCCCTCTATTTTGGTCAAATTTTAGTCCTTTCACACAAGGGAAACTATTCGAGGGCCTATTTTTACTAGGGGATGTAAAGAAATTCTACTTGCCACTTGTTTGCTCAATAACAAGCAACTACTGATTATATATGCATTAATACAGGTTTTTTAATACTGAATCACAATTTTATAGTCCCGATCTAAAACTTGAGAGTCCATAACTTCAAACGAATGGATTTGAATTTTTCTTTTGACCTCCTCGGTAGCCCCATAAAATGTACCTTGACTGCAATTTTCAACAAATCTGAATGGTGGGTTCCACCACCTTGGTGTTTTGGCATTGAATGACCCAATAACAGATGTCCTTAAAAATGTGAGAAATCTGATTTTTGCACTTGTGGTAGACTCTCATCAAAAAAAGATTAAGCTGAGGACTGTTCTTTGATACAAAAAATGTTAAATTTATAATTTCTATAGGAGCAAATACAAAATTCAGCATGTTTTCTACTGAAGTATAAGCATTCTGTTATGACGTCTCATGGACGCCTCCTTAGGTCAGAAATACCTTTCCAACACAAAAAGAATGGATGCTGTGCACAAGTGATCTAAATTTTTGACACAAAGGATTATGATTTGTAATTGCGTTCAAGAATTTGGTATGTCCAAAAACATTACATGATCAAATACACAATTACACCAATTTACCAGATTGATACCTAATGTCCCAAGAATGTCCAGTAATGTCCACAAGAAGCGTTGCAGGTTCATCGATGATATGTCCTCACAGCGAAGACTCAAACTGACAGCATACAAAGTCACAATATAAATTCCTCAGGTAATATTCCGTGGGAAATCGTTCTGTCCTGAAGGTAACTTTGTTCCAGCAGTTCAAGACGAGACGACAAGGTTAAATTAAGTCCCGTCGACGATAATAAATACAACAGTATATCAGTCCAAGATCAATCACCACGATTCTATCTGTCCACAATTTGGAATCTTATTTTATTCCCAGCAATTTCGGCTTCAAAGACGACAGTAGAATAATACAGCAAATCGGCTCACATGAAATTAGAAATCCTGGCACTGTGGGAAGCATACATCCATGATTGTAGATAAATTACTTAACCTACGCACAGCTGATTGCAAGGCTGACGGCAGACTTTTTAACTCAAATCTCAAAATTACATGACTTCATCAAGTCACCAGTTAAAAAACTGACATACAAAGAATCATGCATTAAACATAAACCTTGCACTGGTGACCAATGAAATTCACATAAGTTACCTCATCTGAACCACATCAATTTTCCATAGCTAAAACTTGTGGGGGAATCCCTGATCTACAATGGTTTGATTTAAAAACATAAAACCAAGTTTCACGTTTAGCATCCTGGGGAATTCCCCATTCCCCTATTGTGCAATATAAACAAGGTGCACTTAGCAAAACAAACTAGGGATTTCCCCTTTCTCTTTTTATAGAAACAAAGTACTTTCCCGTGAGAAAACGTTCTCAAATAAAATTGAGAAAAGCAGAAGAAAATCATATTTTAAAGGTTTAATCAGGAAAATGGAGGCTTATATAATCCTCCCCCTTAAAAAGAAAATTTGAAATGAAATGAAAATTTTCCAAAAATCTGGCTTATAACTTTTTAACCATTTTGTGGTTAATTTTACATACAGTTTACACAGTGCAATTGTACATTCTTATATGATAATGTTCTGCCATGCTGCTTTCAGTCTATATTACATAAAATTGTAATTAATAAATTTCTGAACAAAATTAGGCAGCTTGGACAAGGATGCCAAGACATTATCTTTTCCTTTGATCGGTCTTATGTCCAGATTTATTCTTGTAGAGGTAAACTCCAGCAGGTTAAATTCTTGTCAGGTGGAGTTTCTAAATTGTCATCCACAGAAATTAATTGAAATTACAATTCATAAAAAGTATGGTCCATGGTTCCCCAATATGCCTCAAAGTGCAGTTTGACTGGATCTGAAATTCATCTCACTCTACTTGGCTAACTGAGATGCTGCAATTTGGGTGGACTTGAAATGCCCCAAATCAATGTCATGGGTTATGAAATGGGTCTCACGGGAACATCAGAAAATGTTTTCCCATCATGAATTACTCTTTTCAATTCACTGATGACTCTCATGGGAGATGACCTGTTTCTTGTCTAAATGGCACGGATTCAGAATTTTGCAATTTGACACCATAATCATTTTCTGTGTTTAAGTGCTGTTTTGTTCAGCTCTGTACTCTTGTGATGTCATCATTTGTACAATCACCACTACTCTAGAAGACATTACAATATGAGGCTTTATGTCATCATAATGCTCTTTCATTATACTCTTTGGATAGTTTATGTGAATTAATTGTCGCTTTTACGTCTACCTGGTGTTTTGTTTGATCAATAGTAAGGTCTCCACGTTGCTCTCAATCTCATATGGTCCCAGAATATTGGCTTTGAAAGGATGCCCTTGTGATTGGAAAAGAGCCAAAAACTCGGTCACCGGTTTGAATATTTGTTCGCATCTTTGTCAACCATGTTTCATTTTTGCCGGCTCTGTTGGATTTGTTTGGCAATTCTGTGGCTCTTTGGAGCATGTGCCTGAATTGAGACACATAGTCTAACAAATTCACAATCAGATTTTCACACAACCACTTTTCTTTCAGTAGTTTCAATGGTCCCCTATCTTTGTGACCAAACACCAACTGCAAAGGACTGAGAATCCTAATGGACTCTTGTACAGCTCCCTGGTAGCAAATAACAGGCGATGAACTCCTCATCCCAAGCCCTCTCAAATTCAAAACAAAGTTTTTGATCATTGTTTTTGTCAATGTTGGTTTTGACCTTTCTAGGGCCCCCTGTGATTCTGGGTGGTATGCTGAAGAATGTACTGGAAATTCCAACTGGTCCTAACTTGTTGGAACAAACGGACATGAAATTTGATCCTTGATCAGACTTAATGATTTGGAAGGCCTCTACGACTAGGGTGAAAACACTTTGTTAGAGCTTTCACTATTCAATTCTGTGCCCTAATATTCTCAAGGGTATATATAGCTCAGGAATCTGGTGGAGAAGCACAATGATGGTCGAAATACTGATTTCCTGACTTGGTCTTGCGAAGTGGTCCTACCACCAATCTATTAAACAACCCTACTAAATGCTTCATCAAATGTGGTATGGTTGCAAGGGAAGCAGTAGGAATTCGGATTGGCTTGCCCCACATTGAAATGGTGACCAGTCGTACAATTACTCAGGAACACATCTTTTTGTGAGTGACGGGCCACCAAAAATGTCCTAATTCTGTCATGTGATTTGTCTCACACTAAGTGTCCTGCCTGGGACTATCATGGGCTATGCCGATCATCCCTAGGGTTATACCTTTGGCACTACAATTTGATGCACAACCTTCAGTACTTCATCTACACGTGCATCGGGGGTGGTGGCCGCCATTTCTCATAAGGACACCTTTGCTTGTCGGAAAAATAACAGGAATTTGCTCGGCTTCATGTTGCGACCATGCTCATCTTCACTAATTTCCTAAGGTGCTGGGGTAGTTGTGTGCTGCTCATTACCACTTGCATGGTTAAAGGGTCTCCTTTACAGTCCCTACCCTCATGCTAAGCGGCTGGATTTTCTTGTTTACCAGCTTGTCATTGTGTGGTCAGGGGTGGATTTCACTAATAGGGAATTTAGTCTCACCTGAAGCGGGAAGAGGACCTCCGCTCAAATTCCTCTAAGTTTGAGAGAAAAGTATCCTCTAAATTGGGACCAAGTCATCCTCGACACTCTCTATGTGTGGGAGTCTTTTGAATCCATCCATGCTCACTGTTTTTCTGTGAGGATTTTCTGGTCATTGCCCTAGTTACTGCACATGCTGGGAAAATTCAGTTTCTCATCAAACTGTTATCCACGTACAGGGCAACTGGAAACTATGGGATTGGGAGTAGTACTTTCCCCCTGCCCCATGATCATAACAACATGGATACCCCCCTTTTAATGGAGAAGTTCTTGTCTCACCACCATGTGACAGTCAGAAACCACAAAATCTGATTTCAAAATATTTGTGTAGAGGGACACTATACTCCCTACCGGAAACTGAATCAATGAACTAGTTCTGTGGAACTCTCAATATCAAAAATGGAAGTGCATCTTCCAATATCATGGGCTGCGCGCAGCACGTTGTACCGCATTGATTCCTAATGGGTTTTGGATCTAAACATCACCTGGAAAGTGACACAAATCCCTCCAAAACACAAGGCTTAAAGTCATCCCTTACTTCTGTGTCAAATCCCTGTTGTGGAATTTCTTTGTGTTTCTTGAAACAGAAGAATGAAACTTTTGACTCCAAAGTAACGGCACAACCTATTGGTTTGGATTCACTTTTGGCTCTCTCCATTTTGAGCGGATATCCATGTATCTCCCAACACCCTGACCTTGTATGTCCTGGATTTTTACAGTGATGCATGTGAAATGTGTGTTTGGGTCCCATCCATGTTTTTGATTAGCCCATTCTTCTTTAACTCCCTTTTTCATAGAAACCTGACTGGGATTTCCCCACCTGAGTGCTACCATGAGACGCATTGTTAGAACAAACTTATTGTTGTATTTGTTGTACATAGTAAAATTCTTGGCTGGGACTACTAGTATGACTTATGTGTGTGTCAATGATTAATCATATGCCTTGACGGCTGCTTCACGCAACTGTTTCAATTGTTTTCATCCAGATGTGTTTTGATATCGGGATGTATCACTTTGAACTCTTCAAACTCACATAACTCCCTAGTTGACCAAAAATTTTGCCCGAATTCTTTTGAAAGAAGCCAGCGATCAAACATTTGTTCCTTTACACGGGCAAATTCAAAGTGGGTCGCGTCATCATTTTTCTGACAAGACCTGAATTTTGTCTATTATGGCCTCTGGCACCAATCATATGCTTTGAAGCAATGCTGCATTAACCTCATCAATCACTAATCGGTCTAATGACATGGGCCGAATATATATTTCTCGGGCTGTACCAATGAACATACTGACTGTAGCAATAAGGTCCAAGACTCCTTGGGCCATTTTCAAGCTATTGGCAATTTTCTCAAAAGGTAAGGGGGAAAAAAAAAGTAGTTGTCTCTTCTTGTTCCTGAAATTTGGAACCAGGCGAATATTTTTCACCGCATCAAACCAGAGGGCTGGGAAGAGTCTTGATGAGCTAGCCTGTTTTGTTTAAATTTTTTACTCTAACTGAGCTTCAAGCTTCTTTTTGTTTCATCTCATTTTGCAATTTTTCCTTTCCAATTCCTGTTATTTTTATTTGCAATTCATCTCTTTTTGTCTTATTTAATTAAAAAAAAAAAATTTTCCTTTTCCAATTCTTTTTCCTTCTCAATTGCCATTTTTCTTTCTAATTCAATTTGCAATTTTTCCTTTTCCATGGCCAATTTGCATTTCAATCTATTTTAGTTGACGCCATCACTTGTGCCCTGTTCTAGAACCTCTTCATCCTACCAATATGAAACTACCCAAACATCTTCCTGACAAACTTTTCCATCAAATTCTTTTTTGTGACTGCTTTTCCATAGCATGTTTTGCCTCAAGTCCTAAATGCTGAGCTAATTTAATTAACTCAGGCTTTCAAGCTCCATCAAAATTGCCAAGTTATTTGCCCTATGAACAACTTCTGGATCAACTCCATTGTGTTTGTACTCTACAACACAATATACCAACTTAACAACACAATGTAGTACATTAAGAAACACAAAATTGATGCCAAAAATGTGCACAAGATTTACCACTCTTCTAACCACTTGTTGGTGTCGAAATTTTGAACAATAAGGCTCAAATTTATCTAATTCAATGCCAGGACGAACGCCCCCAATTTGTGATGACGTCATCCTGACGCCTAAGGTCAGAAACTTTCAAACACAATACTCATGAATGGCCTTGTGCACAAGTGATTCTAAATGTTACACCAAAGATTTAATGATTTGTATATTTGGTTCACGAATTTGGTAGCAAAAACATCTAGATCCAAATTACACAATTACACACAATTAACAGAGTGATACCTAATGTCCCAAGAAGTCAGTAATGTCCACAGAAGCGTTGCAGATTTCAAAGATGATATGTCTTCACGACGAAGACTTCAAAATGACAGCATACAAGTTCAAAATTATACATCCCAGGGTAATATTCCATTGGGAATCTTCTTAGTATGAGGTAATTTTGTCCAGAAGTTCAAGACGTCAAGGTTAAATTAAGTCCCTCGACGATCATAATCTACAGTATATCAGTCCGATAATCACCACGTTTCTATCTGTCCACAATTTGGAATCTTATTTTGATCCCAGCACTTCGGCTTCAAAAGACGACAGTAGGAATTAGCAATTACAGCACTCTGCTAACATGGAATTATAAATCATGGCCACTGTGTGGAACTATATATCTACCATTATTTAGGATAATCTAGCTAGAACATACGGCAAGCTGATTGCAACTGTTGACGGCAAGACTTAACTTAATCTCAAATAATACTGACTTCACAAAGGCCAGTCTAAAAAATAGACATTACCACAGATCATGCATACCCTAACCTTGCACTGGGTGACCAATTGAAATTCACATAAGTTACATCACCTGAAAACCACATTCACTTCCCATAATATAACTTTGTGGGGGAATTCCCTGATCTACAATGTTTTGATCTCAAAAAACAAAACAAGTTCTAAGGTTTAGCATGTCCTTGGGGAATTCCCCATTCCCCTATTGTGGCAATCTTAAACAGGTGCACTTAGCAAAACTCACTAGGGGATTCCCCTTTCTCTCTTTTATCGTAAACAAAGTACTTTTCCCGTGAGGAAAATTTTATCAAATAAAATTGAGAAGAAAATTAAGAGTTTTAAAAGGTTGAATTCAGACAAATGGAAGAATATAACAGTACCATACAAATCACACTTTTACGCCCATACCTTTCATTGGTTTCATTTTATTTCTTAGCCAAATAAAAGGTAAGGCATCTATTGAGCATCTAATCTTATGAAATCACTACATATGGCAGAAAATATGGATGCCGTGAAATCTTTCATTGACTTTAAGGGGTTCTACAACAATCAAGTGTTGTAAAATATAGAAGACATTGTCTCCTCAGAAAATCTCCATGTGTTTAGATGAAATAAATCAGGTCATATTACTTTGTGTTTAATAAACAAAAAGGCCCATTGCAGAAGAGTGGTTACATTCGAAAGACCAGAAAAGAAAAGTATCTGATCCCAATCACAAACCAGAAATGGCCCTTGCAATACCACCCTTTGAAGGTTTGTGTGGATTCAGGCCACTAGCAGAAAATTGTCAACTTTTAAAATAAGTTTTGAGCACATTTCCCCTTGCTCTGCATCATTAAGGTACTGGATACTCACTTTTCCATGTATCTATAGTATGCAAATAGGTGTTTGACAACATGGTTTCCACTTGATTAAAATTTGTTTGATTAAAATATTGCTTACACATATTCTTTGACCATAATCAGATGACCTATGTGGGACTTATTATGTGGGACCACTGTCCCTATTGTCATTTTGTGTGTATGAAATTGTAAGGCTCTCATTTTAAACGAAGACTTCAATATTTTTAATCTTTGGTAGGGAGCCCTGACATGATGGAAAAACTTTAGGTCAGAGGTCATCTACATGATTAACTTTCATGTTTATTATAACGTGTTCATGTTCAACACCCAACCCACAGGAAATCTTTAATGTTTACTTGGTGTCTTCCTTTAATGAAAAAAGCACATAATATGTTGTTTACTCCTTCAGCTGTGCCAGAGTTTCAAAACTGTTGATCTGTGATTGAGGAAATGCCAAGGCGTTAATTGCAGCTTCAGAGTGGTAACACAATATGTAAGGATGAACTCAAGAAATGCTTTACAGGTCTAATGACAAGAGAAGAGGATGTTATAAGAGATATGAAGCATTGGGCCAAAGACTAGAGAAATCAAGGTGGGCCAATTAAGTATGACCATAAAATTCACAACACTTCATCACACTTTGCAGAAGTTGCTGATCACAGTGCCCGAAAAAACAAAATCTAAAAATTTATTCTTGCGTACCTCAAAATGAATTCAAGTGGACATAAAATGAACCATCCATGATTTAGAAAAGAAGCAAATGCCAATTATGGACTTCACAGTCACTTTTTAGACACAAAATAGCGCTTTTCTGTATATAAACTGGTCATATTTTATACGGGCATCGAGAAGAAGATGAAAAAAAACACTCCAATTATCATTAAAATCAGTTCATTTTTAATTACTACTTACTATCAATCATAGCCATTCCATTACACTGAAAGCACACATAAGGAAATTTATAGAATAATTTGTTACTCTTTGAAATTAGCATGTTGACCAAAAAAAAAAAATTTTCCGTTTGGGTGTCCAGTTTATGCGCTAGAATTCTAAGGTGTTTTCAACGTCTGCTCAGTGGTGTAGCTACGGGAGTGTGGTGCCCAGGGCAAGATGCCAATGTGGTGCCCCCCCTAGAGTTGCGTGAGCAATGTTGGGTTGGTTCTAGCGGTTAGCAAGCTTACCTTGGAGCAAAGGGTCCTCGGACGATCTCAGGGGACCACTGTGGAGTAATTGGGGAACTCCATTTGGGATTTGATTTGGATAAAAACAGAATTTGATTAAAACCTGAATGCAACTTTCTCCATGGTTCATTCTGAAATGCGGCAAAGATTTTCACCGCATCAAACCAAGGGCTTGTAAGAGTCTGATGAGCTAGCCTGTTGTTTTCAATTTTCTAACTCTAACTGAGCTTCAAGCTCTTTTTGTTCATCTCATTTTGCAATTTTCCTTTTCCAATCCTTTTCTTTTAATTTGCAATTCCATCTCTTTTTTCTTATTTCATTTAGCATTTTTTCCTTTTCCACTCTTTTCCTTCTCAATTTGCAATTTTTCTTTTTCTAATTCAATTTGCAATTTTTCCTTTTCCATGGCCATTTGCATTCATCTCTTTTAGTTTTGCGGGCACACCTTGTTTTGGGCCCCTGTTCCAAAACCTCTTCTATCCTATCCAAATATGAACTATCCCCAACATCTTCCTGGACAAACTTTTTCAATCAAATTATTTTTTTGATACTTGCTTTCTCATAGCATGTTTGCCTCAAGTCCTAATGCTGGCTAGTTTCATAACTCAGGCTTTCTCAGCTCATCAACTCCCCAAGTTATTTTCCCTATTAACACTTCTGGATCAAACTCCATTGTGATTGGTACTCTACACACAATATTAACTAACTTGAACCAACTACAATGGTATTTACAGGTAATACACACAAAATTTTGTACTGCCAAAAATGTGCACTATTACACTATTATAACACTTTTGGTGTGGTAAAGTTTGAACATAAGGCTCAAATTTATCTCAATTCAATTCCCTGACGAGCCCCCAATTCTGTTATTACGTCTCATGGCTGCCTAAGTTCAGAAATACCTTTCAAACACCAATGATGAGCCTGGCACAAGTGATCTAAATTGTTCAAACAATTTTTAATGATTTTGTAATTGGTTCAGAATTTGGTATGTCAAAACATTACTAATCAAAATTAACACAATTACACACAATGTAACAGATTGATACCTATGTCCCCAAGAATGTCCATTAATGTCCACAAGAAGCGGTTGCAGTTCAACGATAATTTCCTCCCAGCGAAAGACTTCAAAATACAGCATACAAAGTCCACAATTATAATCCTCAGGTATATTCCATGGAAATTCTTCTTAGTCCTGAAGGTAACTTTTGTCCAGCAGTTCAAGACGACAAGGTTAAATTAAGGTCCCCTCGACGATAATAAATCCACAGTATATCAGTCCCACTATAATCAGACCTTCCACCACGATTTGTTCTCTGTCCACATTGGAATCTTATTTTGATTCCCAGCACTTTCGGCTTCCAAAGACGACCAGTAGAATAAGTACCAACTCTGCTCACATGGAATTATAATCCTGGCACGGTGTGAACATATCTACCATTATTGTATAAATCTAGCTAGAACATACTGGCAAAGCTGAGTGCAACTGCTGACGGCAAGACTTAACTTATCTCAAATATATACTGACTTCAAAAGTCCCAGTCTAAAAATAGACATTTACAACAGCATCATGCATAACATAACCTGCACTGGCTGACAATTAAATTCACATAGGTTACATCACCTGAACCACATCACTTTCCATATATAACTTTGTGGGGGAATCCCTGATCTTACAATGTTTTGATCTCAAAACAAAACAAGTTTCTAAGTAGCATCCTTGGGGAATTCCCACCTCCATTGTGCAATCTAACATGTGCACCTTGCAAACTAACGATGGGTATTCCCTTTCTCTCTTTTCTAGTAAACAAAGATTTCGCCGTGAGAAAACTTTTCTCAAATCAAATTGAGAAAATAATATGTTTAAAGGTTTAATCAGAAATGGAGGCTATATAACAGTACATACAAACACCTTTTTGTTTTCATTTTATTTCTGTAAGCCAAATAAAAGGTACGGAATCTACTGATCATCTAATCTATATGCAATCAACTACATATGGCAGAAATAGGATGGACTTGAAATCTTTCCTTGCACCTTTAAGGTGTTCTACAACATCAAGTGTAAAATATAGAGAATTTTCGTACCTCAGAATTCTCCATGTGTTTAGAAAATAAATCAGGTCAAATTACTGGTGTTTAATAACCAACAGCCCATGCAGAAGAGTACTTCAGAAATACCAGAAAAGTAAGCCTGATCCCAATCACAAACCAGAAATGGCCCTTGCACTCACACCATTTGAAGGATTGTGTGGCTTTCAGGCACTATCAGACAATTGTCAACTTTTACAAAGTAATGTTTGAGCACATTCCCCTTTCTCTGCTCTTAAGGTACTGGATACTCACTCTTTCCATGTATCTATAGTATTCAAATATGGGTTATGCAACATTGGTTTCACACTTTGATTAAAATTTGTTTGATTAAAATATTGCTCTACACATTTCTTTGACCATAATCAGATGACCTGTGGGACTTATTATGTGGGACACGGTCCTATTTTTCATTTTGTGTAATGAATGGTAAAGTGCTCTCATTTTAAAAGACAGACTTCATATTTTAATCTTTGGTAGGGAGCCCTGACAATGAGGAAAACTTTTCAGGTCCCAGAAGGTCCATCTACATGATTAACTATTCATTTTATTACAACCATGTCACCCTCCATGTTAACACCCAACCCCACCAGGACGATTTACCATGTGATACTTGGTGTATTTTTTTAATGAAAAAAGCCATAATATGTTTTGGTTTTTACTCCTTCAGCTGTGGCCAGAGTTTCAAACTGTTTGTTGGTTAAGGACATGCAGGCGTTAATTGCAAGCTTTCCAGGTGGTAACACAATATTTAGGATGAACTCAAGAATGCTTTACAGGTCTATGACAAGAGAATAGATGTTATCAGAAAATCTATAAGGCATTGGTGCAAAGACTAGAGAATCAAGGTGGGCCAATTAAGTATGACCATAAAATTCACAACACTTCATCACACTTTGCAGAAGTTGCTGATCACAGTGCCCGAAAAAACAAAATCTAAAAATTTATTCTTGCGTACCTCAAAATGAATTCAAGTGGACATAAAATGAACCATCCATGATTTAGAAAAGAAGCAAATGCCAATTATGGACTTCACAGTCACTTTTTAGACACAAAATAGCGCTTTTCTGTATATAAACTGGTCATATTTTATACGGGCATCGAGAAGAAGATGAAAAAAAACACTCCAATTATCATTAAAATCAGTTCATTTTTAATTACTACTTACTATCAATCATAGCCATTCCATTACACTGAAAGCACACATAAGGAAATTTATAGAATAATTTGTTACTCTTTGAAATTAGCATGTTGACCAAAAAAAAAAAATTTTCCGTTTGGGTGTCCAGTTTATGCGCTAGAATTCTAAGGTGTTTTCAACGTCTGCTCAGTGGTGTAGCTACGGGAGTGTGGTGCCCAGGGCAAGATGCCAATGTGGTGCCCCCCCTAGAGTTGCGTGAGCAATGTTGGGTTGGTTCTAGCGGTTAGCAAGCTTACCTTGGAGCAAAGGGTCCTCGGACGATCTCAGGGGACCACTGTGGAGTAATTGGGGAACTCCATTTGGGATTTGATTTGGATAAAAACAGAATTTGATTAAAACCTGAATGCAACTTTCTCCATGGTTCATTCTGAAATGCGGCAAAGAAAACATGAAGTTTCACTACCCATCCGGTGTTGTGTTTGTATGTTGCAATATGGCGCTGTTTAAGCTTGATGCATTGCAGGCCTAATGTTGACCTTAGTTGTGTTAGTCCGTGTGCTGGCATGTTTATTACATAGTAAGGTCACAGACAAGGACAAACCCCATGTCTGTTGGTGTAAACACTCAGTGCCTTTGGTCAGTGTGCATATGGCAATATGCTAGTACTAGTAGTTTTAGCCTATAATAAGGGTATGTCATGTAGCAAATTAGAGTAGGAACCCAATGTTCTCTCATAAAACTAGTCTCTCAGTTCTTGTCCAATTCTTTTGAACTCGCAGGTATGCAAGTAAGACATTTCTTGAAAAAGTTATGTTGTGGATTTGAAAAATTCTGAGCAGGTGTTGGTTTTGGCATTTGGTCGTCCTTTTGTGTTTTTGGCATGAAATTGTGTTGGTAGGCAAAGATTATGATGAATTGTCTGTTGTCCTACATGTAGCTGCTGCGTGTGAAGCTGAAGCCATGCATTATTCATGCTGGCCTAGAGAAGCATTGCATTTGCAGCCTAGTTTGATAACCACTTAGGCAGTAAAAGTAAATTTTCAGCTTATCTAGGTAGATTGACAGTTAGGTTATTGCCCGAAGGGGTAGTTTTTATTGTTTTCCCACCAATATTTTCCCCAGTGTCTAAAGTTCCACGTGCCTTGTTACATGTGTACTTTACCACTCATTCCCAGTTACTCCTGAAGATAGTGCTTGTTATGCAAGTCTCATTCACGAAGCCAATGTTCACACGTTTCAAAGGCGCAATATAAAAATAGTAAATAATGCTTGAACTTTAACCTTGCCACTTGTGTTAACTTGAAACAGCCCAAATTCTATCACTTCAACCCAATCAATCATAAGTGGCCTGTAGACCACAGCTACCTAGAGAGCATATTTAGGCCAATCCCACAAGCATCAGTTTTTTGGTACATTTCACATAAATATCCATGCATGATCCCGGCCATGTGACCCACAAAAATCCCATTTTTAATACATTAAAACTCGACCTTGTGCGACACCCTTGCCTGCACACAAAACACTAGTACTTTAAAAAATTATAAGGAAAGGTTTTGTATCCTTAAAATTCTTTACACTGCCCTAAGTACTGGACATAGTTTCGTACAGAAACATTATAGACACATTTGCAATGTATTGATATGCTATTTAGTAATTTTGACCATTTTACAGTACTTGTTATCAACACCACAAGTCATATGTTGACAGTTGCCAAAACACAGGAGATTGGCGTGGCAAGTAAATTGCTACCACAGAGGTTGTGGACCATGGACTTCAGAAAATAATTTAGTTCAATTGATATATCACATTTTGCAAAGAGTGATTACTACACAAATTTTATAATGTAGTTTTATGGGACATTAGACAATAAAGTTATTGAAAGTGAAACTACAGGTTAAGTGGGGGGGGGGGGGGGCGTTTTCTCAACACAAATGACCATCAGGGAAGTGCCACAGCATTGGTCCCATTTTCCGCCTTAGGTATATTCAGTTGACCCCTTTTTTTCATGCAATTTTGGTATCGCAAATGGGTTGTTTTTTCAAACATTTTCTGAAATTTGTTGGAAATTAGCCGAATTTCCTCAATCTGAAGCCAAACTTGTCCAAATTTGCTTAAAATGTCAAAATTTTGCAAGTGAAACTGGCAAATTGGGGTTTAAATTTGGCCTAACATTTGCAGCTCGGGTATAGCTATGGGTCCTTTTTTGGCAAAAAATGGTATAGCTAGGGTCCTACTTCCAGAGTCGGGGAAGGCACGTCCCTAACACCACCATGTGGGACCCCCCCCCCCCCCAACCCCCCCCCCCCCCCCACCCACCCCCCCCCCCCCCCCCCCCTCCCCCCCCCCCCCCCCCCCCCCCCCCGGGTGGTAAGAGGAACAAATTCAGAGATGAAGAAGTTATGAGTTACTCTCCATTAAAGTGTGTGTAATAAGATTCACACACGATTGACAAACTCCCTTGTATGCAGGTTCCAATGGAGCATGTCTTACCGATTGAAATCTCGACGACTTAAAAAATATACCAGCAAAATATTTGCTGTTCTTGGAAGTTGAAAAAGCAAATAAACAGTTTTTCCATAACAACAAATATTGATTTAAAAGTCATTGCCCATTACATTTGCATATTTGTGTTTCGGGTAAGTTAAACAGTACATTGAATACACTGTAAGTCATAAAGTTTAATCGTTGACAGTGAATAGCCTATGTCACTTGAAATTGAATTAATGTCAGTGAAAATTAATTTAAAAAAAAATACCTTAAAGCCCAGATTAATGTGGTATATTTTTGTGGAGTTCCACATCATAATATTAAATTAGTATGCCAATGAAGTAACCATTTACTATTGCAATGATTACAGGCGATTTGTAATAATCATAACATAAAAATAAATTTTGCTGGTATCAGGGGTGGAATGAATACTGGTATGCATTATAAGATGTAAAAAAAACACCTGGCTTAAAAAAATGGGAACGCCCTTTTCTGAAAAATTTTAAAGGACCTTTAAAAGTAAAACAAGTGCAGTAAGGTACATTCGTAATGCAGGGCCACTTAATCAATTAAAAGGTGCATTTTGGTCTAAACACCTCATTTTGGTTTATGGTTCATTAGAAATCCCAAGAAAAGCACAAGATTAATTCCAAAATTTGATTTTGAGGAGGGGTTTGATGTTATTAACAAATGTTATATTACACGGTGCCCAGAGGCAAGGCCACTGCATTATAATTTCTGTACCTTTTACGGACAGAAAAATACCAAAATGACTAATTTCTTTCCAGAGTAGATCGATTGCAAGTATTGATAGGCAAACATGCTATACTTTAGGCTAACGGTAGTTGATGTAAAAATCTCAGCTCCTTTAGTGGCTCACGAAAAGCCAATTGTGTTGAAAGTGTTGCGTTCATGTGATTATGACTTTTAAATGCATGTTGATAAATAACTACCGGAAAGAAGAAAAAGAGTACCTTTTAAGTTACTTGGAAAAAAGAAGTTGAAAAACAATCACTGTTGGCCTAATGAGAATTTTATGTTAAATTATTTAAAGCATTGTGTGAAAAACCATTATTCATTCATCAGGGAACTTCTATAGATAATTATTACTGAAAGTAGTATGATGGAATATTCAAAGAGTTTATATATAAATAATATTATAAAGGTACTTTAAAAGATGTGTTGTTGTCTTTGGAATGGCATCATATTATAGGCTACTGCATTCATTGATGCTCTGGTTCATATAATGCAAACATTTCTGTACAGGTAATTTTAAAAATGTTTATATTTCCTCAGAAATCGAATTGACACTAAGTGACTGCTCATGGTCTAATATCCTCTACCCCTGTAAAATCCAAATTCTTTCTCCATTTAAAATAAATGTCTGGAATTCCCTGTCTGTCCGTGTATGTGTGTCCATGTCTATGCCTGTCTATGTGCTCGTCTCTTTGGCTGTCATATGGGTGTAGGCAGTACTGCATGTGGGTAGGTTGAACAAATGTTACAAAAATAAGAATTAACCAATTGAACACTCTGTTTGTCAAAGCAAAGACCAAGAACTAAGTTGTTATGTGTGGGTTGTGTGTGCATGCGTGAGTGTGCATGTGTACGTGTATACATGGATTGCATGCATGATTGCATACATATTAGCTAATTTAGCTAATTAACTAATTAGTGGACTTTTGAAAAGTGATCCTTTGTCCTCACACTTCAGCTTTTTGTTAACAGAATAAACCTATATAATTATAGCAAGAGTGAATTCTTAGGTTAATAGTGTTTCAGTCATTTATATTTATTTATAGTGTTTAAACTGAAATGTTTGTCTTTATGTCTGTCCGGTCATTTTGGTTAAAGTGTTGCAATTTGTTTCTCTCCTGCCCAAACTCTTGAGCCAATTTCAACAAAATTAGGTCAGAAGGACCCTTGGTCCAATGTTCATATAGGGTGTTCACAGATTGGACCAAATAACACTTAAGTGTATGGGGGGGGTTCATGTGGACCCAACATTTTGTTTTTTGTTTGCCATTTTATAATGGTCAATCATTTTTGCCCAAATTTTTATGCAATTGCGCATATTTTGGTGGCAAAAAATTCAAATCGGCCATGGTGTTATTATGCTAATTAGCGTAATTATTTTGGTGGCACTATTCAAAATTTGTTTTGGCCCTTAAATCGTACTCGAGTAACTTTAAAAAAAACATCAGCAATGTAAAATGTATTGATGATTTCCTATTATGAACCAAATTTTATGGAAAAGGTCATTCAGGAAAGTGTTGTTTCTTTTTTTTTGGTGGGCGAATTGGGTGCACGTTGCAAAAATCGGTTTTTGGACACTATTTTGAATCCGTACAACTGATTTTCATTTTTCCCTGTTATGTGGTTGTTCTATTTCATCCATTTTATACATTACGAAATGATCGAACTAGTGCATTTTTTGTGCTCAAAAAAGCCTCGAGACCCCCCTTATGCCACATTAAAATTTCGGTGCACCCATGCCTAGTAGCGGTCCCACGCTAGCATCGGTACTCCCATCCTTATCGTCACTGGCACCCATGATCCTTTGCTCTTTTTTGTGTCTCAGTTCGGGGCACCATGTTGAATTTTTATTGGGATATTTTTGTGGGCCGCCAGCTATAGCTGGCAGGACCACTTAGCAATCCGTTGTGCGTGTGTATGTATGTGTGTTTGTGTGGATGTGTGTGTCAAAAATTGTTACGTTTTTTTTAAATTGACCTCAATTGAAAAGTTTAACTTCAATTGGAACCAAACTTTTGTCATAGGTGCACAATGGGATCCCTCATATGTTGATGAGGTCAAAGGTCATGTTGAAAGGTCAAAGGTCATGTGAGGTCAAGTTGAAAAATGGGCTAAAAATGTAAAATTTATCTAAATTGAAAACTTGAAGTTCAATTGGAACCAAACTTTTGTCATAGGTGCACCATGCGACCCCTCATATGTTGATGAGATCAAAGGTCACGTGCCAGGGTCAAAGGTCATGGGGCGGCCCACAGCTTATATTCTTTGAATATAGCGAGCGCGAAAGCCGAGAACCGCGTAATTCTAGTTTATACATATTTCACTGATGTTACTTGCAATAGCTCTAATGTAGATACCAGCCAGGTGCTAAGGAATGATGCTTTTGATACTAGTACTGCCATTTATGCTGATGATATTGATTCTTTTACAAATGCATTTGATTTTAATGACAAGGATTGTACAAGTGCTCATGTTTGTAATACTAAGGTTAGTAACACTAATGATATTAATGTTTCGTATTTTAATTCTAGAAGCATGAGAAATAAGTTTCCTGAGATCCATGCTCGCATTGCTTCTGAAAACTTGATATCATTGCTGTTACTGAATCCTGGTTGGATGATACATATAAGGATGGTGAAATTTTACCAAGTGATTATTGTGTCTATAGGAATGACAGGAATTCTCATGGTGGTGGGGTACTTCTAGGTATTAAGTCTCAGCTAAATCCTGTTTTTAAGAATGATTTATTATGTGATGATCTTGAAATTGTTTGGGCTGACTTTCAAACTGATAAGGGTAAGGTTTTATTTGGTGTTTTTTATAGGCCTCCAAAGTGTCATACAGAATACATGGAGTTACTTGACGATCACCTGTGCAAACTCCAAGCTTCTCAGAAGAACTATGCTCTTTCTCTTGTGGGTGATTTCAATATTCATATGGATTGGCATGATGGTGTTCCTATTGTTCTTCCAACTATGCTCATTGATACCATGTATTCAATTGGTTTTTCTCAAGTGCTTAATGAGCCCACTTATGTCACTAATAATGGTGATGACCATTTCTTGGATTTGGTTTTTGTTACTGATGCTGCCTTTGTGAACTCCTGTGAGTCTTCTTATAATGTTGATGGTTGTGGCCACTCAGCTGTAATTTTACAGTTGAATATGGTTAAACAGGTTCCAAAGAGTACTAACAAAATGGTTTATTGTCTTGGTCAGGCTGATTTTGATCTCATGCGTAGTAGTAATTTTGATCGGTGTCTTAATTTTGATGATGTTGATGACATTTGGAATAATTTTGAAAATATTCTCACTTCTGCTATTAGTGTTTCTGTTCCTAAGAAAAAGGTTAGGTCAGGTTCTTCTGTTCCATTGGTTACTAAAAATATTCGGAAACTGTGTACTCGTAAAAAGATTCTGTACAAAAGAGCTAGGCAAAGTAAGTCTGACGATGCATGGAAAAAATTTAAGGACGCAGCAACAGGTAAAATCTTGTATTTCGGAAAAGTCATCGGATTATTCCCTATTGACCTTTCACCGCAAGGCTGCTGCTAATCCCAGGAAGTTTTGGGCCTATATAAAAGGGCTGCTTGTAAAGTTCTCCACAGTTCCTTTCATGTAGATGGTCAGGAGATTAACTGAAACAAGATATTGCTGATGCTTTTAATAAGCGCATTTTTCTGTAATTTTGTGATGATATGAACCTATTGACATGCTTCCCTTCCTGATTCTTTTCCTCTCATGGAGTTTCTCTTTTGATTTCTCGCCTATTATATTGATAAGTTCTTTTTCTGTTCTCACTGACTTAATTCTAATAAATCTCCTGGTTCCCGAATTGAAATTCCTCCTGTTTTCTAAAATCATATAGAGCATAATTGGCACACTGTTTTATGCAAGTGTTTCACTGCAATTTAATTTTTAATGAAAAATTCAAAATCTTGAGTTGGCAAATGTTGTTCCTGGTCTATAAGGGTTCTGGTCAAGCCAAAAAGCTACTTCAAGCTATCGGCCAGTGTCTTTAACTTCAGTAGTGTGCAAACTATTTGAAAAATTGGGGTGGCTCTCGTATTATGAATTATATTGAAGAGCACAGATTCTGTTGATGATCATAATTGGTTTTAGACGTGGTAGGAATTGTGAGCAGATGTTGACTAAAACTTTCTTTCACATTAATAGTGAAACTTTGGATGTACGAAATTGCAACACCTTGTTGAACTCTATTTTTCGTGATTTCAGTTCTGCCTTGATAAGGTAGATCACAATCTTCTTATTCATAACTTCATGCATGATTGTTGTATTAGGGTACTCTTCTATCTTTGATTCAACATTTTTTCTTCTTATGACAGGAAGCAGAGGTTATGTTCATAGGTGAATTTTCTGAGTGGGCATCTGTCACTTCGGGTGGTTCCTCAGGTTCAGTGCTTGGACCTATCCTTTTCCTTATTTTTGGTCATGAATATTACTGTGAATGTGCTTCTTCCTTTTCCAGTTTTGCTGATGACCACACTGTTAGGCTATTAAAAATCCTAATGATGTAGTTGCCTTGCAAAATGATCTGACAGACTCTACCCAGTTGGTCAGTCACAAATAAGCTTCCTCTTAATGTATCCAAGGTGCTGTTATGCACTTCTCTAGATCAAAACTTGTAGCAAGTCAGATTACTTTTTGGGTGGTGAAATGTCCCTACACATTGATGATTTCAAATTGCTAGGCACTCTTTTCTTCCATCTGTCATTTTCCTCTCATGTAGATTTTCTGTGCAACAAAATCTCTCGCCTTGTAGGTTTCTAATAAGATGCACACGACTAATGCCTTTCTCTGCTCTTCTGAATCTCTATACAGCTTTTGTGCTCCTCTTTTCATTTACTGTGTAGTTTTTTTTGGGCTCCATTACTGCCTGTTGCACTAATAGACTTGAAAAGTTTCAAGAGGATTACCTCGTCCTTATGTAAAGGAACAGGGCTTTGGGGGAGCACGTACATTAAGTAACACTGACAGGGGGTTTTTTTTTTGTCAGGGGGGGGGGGGGGGGAGGGGGGGGGGGGGGGGGGGGGGGGGGGGGGGGGGGGGGGGGGGGGGGGGGGGTGGGGGGGGGGGGAGGGGGGGGGGGGGGGGGGGGGGGGGGGGGGGGGGGGGGGTTATCATATGCATCATCATTCACTTCTCAGGCGATCGATCGCAAGTTTCCTCCAGTAGTAGTTAATGCTTTCTACACACCACCTCATGGCAAGGAGGAAGCCAGGCCGACAGAGTAACCTCATATCTCTCCTAACATCCAAAAGCTCTTGGTTGGATACAAACAACATGTTGCAACCAAAGGCTATCTCCACCTTGGCCCAACAACGAAGTTAAGCTCTCCCTCTGCAATCCTTAGAATATGACCAAATAAAGTAAGCTGTCTCATTCTTACTCGGTTTATCAGAGGCTCCATACCTGAGCAGCATAGATTTTTGGCATTTGCGACACGATCAATGCGCTTTGACGTTCAGCATGATTCTGTAGCAACATGGTGCGAAAGAATTGACCTTACTCTCCAAATTGTTTGTCAGCACCAAGTTTCGCCAGCCTACAAAAATACTGTCACGCATGTTTGTGAGAGTCGTCTTTCATTTCGATTGGTATATTTTGACTTCTCCATACGCGCTCTAACTTCCAAAATGCTGCCCAGGCATGGATTTTCGTCTGTTAAGGTCTTTAGAAATGGAAGCCATCATACACCAAGATATTTGGAAGTCGGAGACATGGTTGATGCCTCGCCATAAACTTTAAGCCGTGGAGTGGGTTGCAGTTGGTAGTCATGTACTCTTTCTTTTGCACACTGATGATAATGCCCAATTCTTCAGCTGCTGAGAACTTTTCCTGATTTGGTCTTTTGAGTGTTGATATTTATTTAAATTTCATGGCTGCAATTTTGTTTCAAGCCTGTTAAAGATATTGGTCCAGCATCTTACATGGACTTTTTTTCACAGAAGTCGTAATTCTCAAGACAGATTCTAACATTGGCGGCAGGACTAATTCCTTCACAATTCTGTCTTTGTTTCTTTTGTCCTAGACTTTGGGAAAACATTCCACTTCACACTCGGCAAGCCAGCTTTCTTCCCAAATTCAAGTTCCTTGTAAAGCAGTTAGTTTCACCACAAGTTATTCCTGCATTGTCTGTCTTCTTTTCGCATAGCATTTTATCCTACTACAACTCTATTGTAGTTTATGTATG
Organism: Ophioderma brevispina; assembly: GCA_023653785.1. NCBI lineage: Eukaryota > Metazoa > Echinodermata > Ophiuroidea > Amphilepidida > Ophiodermatidae > Ophioderma > Ophioderma brevispina. The sequence goes on from JAMKCH010085547.1 coordinate 55,468, forward strand.
TTATTTCATGGGAGAGAAACACACTGATAATGTGTTTGGGCTGAGTAGCCCATTTTGTCTTTCCTGAGTTACTGCTTCTTAATTATTTTTGTATTTCATTAGTACTCAAATAAGTATTATTATTATTACATAATTTTCCCCATTTCGACTAGTTATTGGTGATATATTATATATCGCATCTGGATGATGTTTTTTTGTCTCGCCCTGAACTTTGTTCGGCAGAGACTTAGTGATCACTTTTCTGTTGGGAGGGGGTGGGGTTTTGCGGTGTGTTGGGGAGGGGGTGGGGTGTTTTTGGCGGGATGTTGGGATGGGGTGTTGCGGGTGTTGAGGAGGGTGTTGCATATTGCGGGGTGTTGTGGAGGTGTGTGTTACGGGTGTTGGTGGGTGTTGGGAGGGTGGGTTGTTGGGGAGGGGAAGGGGGATATCTGCAATCTTCCACTGTATCTGCTTGCACACCTTCTTTGGGCACCCTGTCACTTGTACAGTTTACAATCGTGGTGTGCTGGCCTCTTTGGCTACAGCTCTACGCGAAATCAGGCGAGACTTTGGTTCGAGAACCGCCTTGTTTCGAACTACTGTTCATCGAGTTTTGGTGATGATGTGCTGATGCTGTTTGTGAAGATGTTTCAAGATGAATTCGAAGATCAGAAATTCGGAATGTTGACATAAGTATTATATTAACCCTTCACATGGTTGCCCCACGAGCCTCATGCCGTTTTCGCGTCGCTCGTACTGCGGTTATTAATTGGGCTTATTCCTTGGCCTGGTTTAGCTCCCCCTTTGTAAGTCCACAATTTGACAGCCAGGGCATGTTTGGGGAACATGTCCCCCGGTCTCCCGTTCCTGCCGTCCCTTCTTATTTATATTTGCCTTTCGCCCTTGTTGATAGCCTCGCGGTGCAACCATTCTTCTTTTTTCTCATGTACTGCCAGCTCATGCCGATGAATCAAAATTCTTCTCAAGATTTGGAGGGGTGCCCTGTGTCTTCTGTCTTGTCTCGTCTGTCCTGCCTCCTTGGCCTCCTGCTCTACCTTTTTGAACTCCCCATGTTCTCGGTGTGGCTAACCTGTTTTTATTTGTTACAATTATGTCTTCTTCTTTTTGATGTTGCAGAAGGATGTCTTAAACTAGTTCTACCGAAACGCCCTGAAGATGTATTTGGAGTAAGAGTTTCCGTCCGAGTCCAAGACAAGGACACGCATGAATTGTGTGTGAAGTGCAGAATTTGATCTAGAGAAATACCTTGTTTATATACACAAAGAGTGGTCAGAGTTGGAATCTCTGAAATATTTTTGACAATTAGATGTGTATATGGAAGAGAGAGAAGACAAAAAGGCCAAGGCTAGACAGTTCCATCTTCTTTACCCAGGGCATCTCCCTCCGTGTCTTCGACCGGCAAGTTCTAACCTCATTAACCTCAACCCATGACCACTTCAAGACCATCCAGTTCTACCTTTGATACTAGTCCTCCAGGCGATATTACTACCTTGGCTGCCGAGGCTATCTAACAGTTTATAGGGCAATGTTCGTCCAGCACTCAGCTTCTAATGAAGATAAAGGGCCATGGATTGATGTGAATCCTTGCGTGGATTAAGTGAATTTCTATGACTGGCTGGTCAATCGACTCCTTCCATTCATGGAGAATTGGAGGATTATCAACTGTGAGTAGTCCGACGGTGCCGTGTCCTACAAGTTGAAAGTAATCCAGCCACGGCCTATTGAAGGTTTTTCTACACTTAGTAATCCAGCTGTGCCTCAGTGTCCTTCAATTGAAGTAATTCGCCTCCAGTCCAGTGAGAATTCACTATACCCCGTGGGGTGAAAGATAACAGCCACGATCCACGGGCACCCATGGGTGTTTCAGAATAGATTTGTTTTTTATAAAGGACTGAAGACGGCACCCGTGGCAACAGCCAGTGGAGCTCATCGCCCATTGTTACGACCCTTTTGGTGATGATAAAGAAATGGATCACGTACGAAGTAATCGTAAGTCTGGCGGCTTTGTGTAAAGATGATTTATAAGTTATTCACCCCGTGGACAAGACTCATCCATTATTTCGGCGGCCGCCGATATTACCCGTGGTTACAGTGGGGTTTACCGTTAATATACCGCGGGTATTGCGATAGAATTCATGATAGTGTATGATAGTTCTATAGTCATTTATACCCCTTTTGACGGCCGTGCTTCACGCCCCGTGGATATGACTCAATCTGTTATGGCGGGGGCCGCCGATGTTTATTCCGTGGTTTACTGTTTAATATACCGACGGTATTGTAGATAGAATTCATGGAGAGTGGATGATATTATCCTATATCATTTCTACACCTTTTGACGGCCATGCTTCACGCCCCGTGAATAAGACTCAATCCTTATGCCGTGGGCGCCGATGTTACCGTTAATATCGGCGGTTTTATGATATAGATATAGAGGAAGATGAGACCTTGTATGGCGATAGTGGACTTAGATATTCTTTCATCGAGGGTTAGAACTTCTCGCCGGGCTCCGAAAGTTAAAGAGTGTCCGAAGCGGGGTGTATTATGAGGAAAAGGAAAGTTCTACTCCTTCATTTTTCAAGAGTACATTTGTTCCCGGTCCTCCCGTCATCCGTCTATCGATTGTCGGGCCGTACCATGGCTCTTCAGAATGTAAATACCTCAGCCGTTCTTCCGTGGATCACCGTCGGGCCGTCGCCAACATACTTCAAAACCGTTCATACCCCGTCTACCTACCCGTCGAACCAACGTCTACCGTCGGCCATTCTTCCTGAAAGAGTTCCTCTTCCACCAGTTCCTCCTTTTTCCCACTCATCGAGTACCAGGTAAGCTTCCGTGTGTTGTATCTTCTAGATGCCACTTGTCTTCCAGGGGTCCCGCATCCAGTGGCTAATTCTTCCAGTGATGTCACCATAGACCGTCGATCTATGAAAAGAGTGGTGCATTTAGTTCTTTGAACGTAAAAAGTATTCATCGGAGAGATATTCCAGTCATCGTAGTCGACGTTCTTTGGACGGAGATAGCTCTAGTTTAGAATCTTCTCCTCTCCGCCTAGAAAGTCTCACACAAGTAGCAAGAGAAGACATCAAATTCCCTATCATGATTATAAAAAAATCTAGAGGCTCTCTCGGATAGTTCTCCCAAGTTCCTTTGATCGGAAGAATTTTTATGGATTTAGACATAGTGATGACTTATCATCTTACAAGTCCAAAGATCTAGATCTATTACGTTGATAAGAAAGCAGCTACTTCTCCTCAACATTCTTTCGGCAACGATGACCGTGCCTTTGATATTGAATCTTCTAGTCAAGAGATCAAAATTGAACTATGTTAAGATTATCTAATCTAGACCCTTGAAGATGATGTTGATTTTCTCTTAGCTAGAGTTAGTTTTGGTAGTGGGGGTGATATAGAACTCCGGCTGCTTCCCAGCTTATTAGTCGAACTTAAGTGTAGTGGATTGACGATACGTTAGTGGAACCACCAGGCAGAAAAAAAGAGAGGAAGAGGAGAAGTAGAAGTTAGGAAAAGGATAAAAGAAAAATAGCGAAATGGAAGTAAGGGTGGTAAACAGGATGGGAAGGATTAAGGGTTGGGACGGGGGGGATCAGGGGTTGAAGGAGTGGAAGAGGTATGGGGGTGGGTGGTGTAAGGGCTAGGGGTTGTAAGGGAGTGGAGTGAGGTCACATGGTTGGGAAGAGATGCGTGGGTGGATGAATGGAGGTGAAGGAGTAGGGGTGGTAGAGTGTAAGGAGGAAGAGTGGTTGAGGTGAGAGATTGGAGGGTGTAAGATGAGGGTAGGATGGGGGTGTTAGAAGTTGGGGGAAAAGTATTGGGTAGGAGGATTGGGGTGGGGGGAAGAGGAGTGATGAAGGGAGAATGCGGCTAGCAGGTGGGATTGGTGGATTTGGGGTTTAGTGATTTAAACTAAGGGGGAAAGTGAGGTGCCTCCTTCTATTTTTGCTTCTTTGTTCCTACTTTTATGACTTTATTATGATTCACCAGAACAAAGCCTCATTCCACGGTGCCAGCTCTTCTCGTAAATACAGTTCCAGTTTGAGACTGCTGAGATTACTCCAACCCTTATTGGCTGATGCTTACGCCACTCATTGCACATGCTAGTCAAGATACTTCCAGTCAAAGCGCACGGTGAAGTTTGGGTAAAGATTCTGATTTGATTGATGATACGAAACTGAGTGAGGATTTCCCAGATTTATGGAGCTCCTTAGTCTGGTGTGCGACTCTTTTCTTACGGAGGGATTTTGAAGATTCTACAGTACCTATCTCCTAATATTGCTGCGCCTTTCTTGTCGGCTGTTTTGGTACATCGAGGTTTGAAATGTGATTCTTCTATACCTCAAGATGCGATCTCCGACATTGGTTTTACACTCTAAATCACAAGTAAACATGCAGTGAAGCATCTCTTTTCTGTTACTGCAGTTTTAAGACACACTATTGATAAAGTTCAGAAGTCTATATGGTCCAATTATCAGAAGAAGACTCTCCTTCTCAGATGGATCCCTGAGTCTTTCCCTTCACGTGATGAGGATTACGAGTTTCTTTTCAGTTCTTGGTCCCAGTCCATGCGGAATAAGATGAATCTAATAAAATCTTATGTAGCCGAGACCATTTCCCCTACCGGGGTGTGAAGCCGGCTCTACTAAGAAACATAAGGAACCCCTTCATAGGGTAATTCTTGGACGGGGGCAAGGATATTATCTCCGCCAGTTGGAACAAAATTGCCCGTTATGGTTTGTGAACTTCGAATCTAGCCTTATTGTCTCCTAATTCTCTTTTTTGATGATTGTTGGGAGGCCTATTTGGAGCTGCCTCTCGAAGCTATTGAAAGATGTCCTTTTTACTATAAGACCTTCATCACGTTACTCGGAGATTTTTACCTTATTGCTTATCCACTAGCGGCTCTCAGAGACGGAATGCTGCTGAGTGCTTAAAGCTTCACGGCCACAGTAGGTCCTCTTTGGAATGCACCAAGAGGAAAAGGATCTTTTGGAGGACAGTGGCCTGAGCTTAGCTTCTCAGAAGAAAGAACGGTGAAGCTGCAGATCAAGCTGCAAAAAAGTCTACCGTAAGCAGTTCGAGGTTCCTCCGAAATACAACCGTCCTGGTTACAGTCCGTAGATTCTGGATACCACAGAATGTCCTTCCGCCTTTGACTACCCTCCTACCAACGGAGAAATAGAGGTTCTTTTCGAGTCGAGTTGCGACTTTAAGACAATATCCAACTATAGAGGCCTCCAGACATATCGGAGTTATTCCTCCTACTCCAGACGTAGATGCGCCAGATGTGGCGCGAATAGGAAGGAAACTTATTTTGACTCTTTCATGGTACTACAGACTTTTTTCAAAGGTTATCATCTGGAGTGTTCCCGTCCAATCCGCTGAATGAAAAGTCGGATTTTGTACTACGCCTATGCCAAAAGAGACTCAAAGGCTATGATTCTAAGTACGAAGTGAAGGTGTTGTTAAGAAAATACCATTTTTCCGATAACAGGCAATGGAAGGTTTTTAATCAATCTTCTTCCTGACTTCAAAGAAATCAGATCTCAGACCAATTATCTTTACTTCTTCTCAGCAGGTTTATTCGTCTGAGAAACTTAAGTTGGAAACCTCGCTGCCGTCATCTAAGATTTGGTTCGGCGTAACATTGGACTTTGAAAAGTCGTCTCCACGTTGCAGTTTTTTCAACTTCATTTATGGCCTCGCTATCCTTGGAATACACTACGTACGACTACAAGATCCCCAAATAGAGCTAATATCTAGAAGGAAGGAATTCCCCAAATAGAGTTTCTTTGTCTACTTCATTAGTTGGTTGATAGTTGCTCCATGGTCATGTCCTTTAAAGACCATTCAGCCTTTTGCATGAAGACATAATGATTATAGTTTTCATGTTTAACTTGAGTAATTCAGCCACACGACATCCTCCGTCATACCTTGATCCAGTTATAGTAAAGCATCTCAGTGGTTCGGTAAAACGGCCAACATTTTACGAAATCACACGTTAGTGTTAATATTGTCTGACGTTTGTAGTTAGACTAGAGAGCATGCCTGATGTCCCACATATTTTGGAGTGTGGCGAAAGGTTTTTGTAGAATCTACTCAGAGCTTTCGGAAAATCCGAGAAGATTAGATATTGTGGTTGTCCGGTCTTTGATAACTATAAGGTTTTAGAGTCTCCTCATATGTAATATTTCTTTCCGCATCATTTCCTGCTGGCACATCTCGTTCTTTAAAATCGAGCGGAATTAATATATTATCTTTTTCATGTTGCCAGCCCTCTCGCGTAGCATGGCAAGGCTAGAGGCCTTTGAGCTGTTTTTGGCAAAATGAAGACTAGTTTTTTTTGTATATAGTTCCTATTGTCGTGAGATGGGGTTCAATACCTATTTTTGGTATTTTGAGATTGGCTTAATACTAGAATGATCGTGATATAATCTAATGTTGCAAGTTACGAGATGTTGCGGACAATCGCTTCAGAGAGAGATCAGCCAATGACGTTTTTTAACACATAACCCGTGAGTAGCAGATCGAGACGGCCGAATTTGTCATTTGAAACTAGTTTTTTTCAAGAAATGTTTTCTACGTTGTTCCCATGAATACCTTGTAGTCACCTCACTTAAGTGGCTGGCGGACATTGAAGCTTGGTGGAGACTGCTTCTCTTTGAGATGGGACAATAATGATGCTTATATTTATCACAGCAACTTAATTCTTGGTCCGACTAGTTTGGCATCATCAAGTTTTGCAAGAGTTGCTTGTAATTGTAGTCCCCGTTGTTTGACCACGTCAGGTGTTGACGTTCTAAGGTTGGTCAGCATGTCAGAAGTTTATCAAGATTGATTCCAGTAAGCAAAAAAAAAATAAATTGCTGTTTGATGTCAAGACTAGAGTGTCTCAAACTCTCAATGATTTAGTACTCTTAAGTAAAGTGCAAGATCCATGCAACTTCAAGTCTGCTGCTTTAGGCATGATTCTGCTTCAAGATTAGCATACTAGTCAGGGAGGATTGTGTCACAGGGTGTAAATGGAGTACAGACTTTTTCTATTGATTGATTTTGTTGTCATATGACCTAAGCAATAATTTCTGGAGGGGTTGTGCAAAATTTTTTTGTGCGGTGGCCCATTTTTCTAGAAATCCAATATGGCCACATCACTCTCAATTTCATTCAAATGGCCAAATTTATGTCACTAGATCCAGTTTAAAGCACGAGAATTTTGGACCGGTTTTTATTGACGCGATTTTTGAGCACAACATTACCTCACATCCAATATGGTCACCCTAAAACTCCATATGCCCTGACACATCAGTGACATAACTCATCAAGTATTTGTGATAAAGGCATAATTCTGCGCTCTATACCCAGTAGGAACTCATATCTGACATTCAATGTGTGTTAACAAGCTTACCATCAAGATGGAATGCCATATTGCTGCCTTTAAGATCTTTAAAAACCTACGAATTGTCATTAGTCATAATAGAGGGCCGTCAATTTTGGAATTTTTAAGTATGTTGTCAAAACAATAGACCAGATACGAGTTATTAATGCTCAAAGACACACCATACATAACTGTTAATTTCAACTTTAATACTCATTTTGGGTGTTTTAACTAAATACAATACAGATCTATCGTAATTTATTAGTTTTAAAGAAGGTTAAAAGGCAGCCACGTTGGCCCCCATCTTAACATTTTTGCATTTTTAACGAAACAAATTCCAGATAAGAATGTCAAATGGTCAAATACTTAGCCCATATACCCTTATTTACACCTTTATAATAATAATTTTGATGTAACACATATAATACACATATAATGTAGGTTTTTAACTATTTTAACAGGCGGCTGGTATTGGCTGCATCTTGAATTTTTGAAAATGACCATTACAGAGAAATTCCCAAATAAGGTTTCTAGTGATCAAATACATTATCTCATAAGGTAAGGCAAACAGCAATTGCATATAGACACTGGAAATTAAGCCTCTCTAAAAACGGCAAAATGTTGAGACACTTGACATGTCCGTATGCGTTGGAAATGCTTCTAGAGGGTTAAAGTAACACTCGCAGAGTGTGATCATTGGAATAACAGATGTTGAACACCTGCAGAACATATTTTTACTCGGTGGTTCAGTATGTATTCAAGTAACGTAAATAGGTATAATGGAGGCGTTAAGATCCTTTAATGATATCCGAGAGCATATTTGACTTTTTGAGCAGCCGATATTTGGATTTTTGTGGCAACTGTAATATGGAAATTAACCCTTAAACAACAACTTTCTCTGCTTAAAACAACCGGAGTCCCGAGAAATATTTGTCTACTTAAATACTTAAGGGATTTAGTGATTTTGGACATGGTGGCAGCCTATTCTGGATTTTTTAAAAATGGCATTGTAACAAATTTTGCCACACCCCTGGTTTAGGTCCTAATGAACTAAAATCTATCAATAGAAAAAGTCTGTACTCCATTTACATCCTCAGGGCTGTATCGTTGTGCAGAAACTTCTACCTGCCTATAATCTATCCAAACACGTGCACTTCATACTTGCAGGTTTTTGGCTCCACAAGGTGCGTTATGCTGTATAACAACTGGAAAAGAAACAGAAACTGACTGAATGGCCTCTAGCTCTCAAGCTCTCCTTCAAACACTAGTTTGGGCCTTTCAGAAATGGCTGCTGCCATGGCAAACAGAAACTCATAAAACTAGGACGAATTCCATAACCATGGATCTACGTAGAGACTTCGATGTTCCTACACCTGGTGCAAGAAAGCCTTGCTAGACTTTAGCTCTGTCAGAGATGTGCCAACTGCCTGATTCATTGTTTCAACACTACCTTCTACACTCTATTATTAGTAACTACTGGTCTCTTGGTCAGCCATACCACGGACTTTCAAGATAAACCAGACATTTACGGATTTCCAGTTCTGTATTAAGGGAATATGAGGAACGTTCCCTCGTAGAAGACTTAGCCATATGGGTTTTCTGTTCTCCTTGTTTGTTGACGACCCTTCAGCCGTTGCAAAGCTTCCCTTCCAAGAGCTAGTTTATGGCCAAAGACCACAGACATGGACAGTCATAACTTATGTGACTTCATCCTGTATTCTTCGATGCCAAGGGTTACAGGAGATTCCGAAGTAATAATTACGATGGTACCCAGGTCAGAGGATACTTCAGACACTCGTACACCGTTCTGCTTCTTTCGAAAATCTGGATACTTGTTTTTGACATACTTTTACTGACAAACAAGACTCACCAAAACCGAAAACAAGCAAAGTTTACAAACTAGGTCACTTCCCTCCATGCTTGACACTCTGTAAGTGAAAGCCTCGTCACTGGTCAGTAACATCTCCTTTAAACCCACATGCTCATGAATTAGAAGTCAAGCAAAAAAACTGCGGTGGGCTTTGCACGTAGGGAGTTGTTAAAACGTAGTGAAATTATGGAAGCAGCAGGATGGTGGATGCTTACAACGTTCCAGAACGTTTATATAAGGCGTCTTTACTAGTAACCAAGCCGTGGCCAAAACCATCCTGTCAGCAAAGCAGTCAGAGTAGAGGAAGTATGCTAATATCATCATTACCATTAGGCTCATAAGGTGAGAAATGCCGGTCTACGTGTGACAGTATTGTCTTGATACAGATATGCTATTGTTAAATGGCACGGTTTTTTTTAACATATACCAAAAGTGTCAACCAAGGGGGTGAAATTGAAGTACATTGTAGAGCTTTTCATATGCTGTTTGTTTAACTTAACAAACCATATTTTTGATGAAAGAATTGTTTTGAGCTTATCTTACATTGATATATGTTTACAGATATGAACGGTAGAGTCATGACCCCATTTTCTATTAAACACCTTTCATGAATAAGACCACTGTCAAGTTGCTATTGCTTTTTCCATATTGATGACCCAAATATATAGGGTGAACACCATAAAGCCATAAGGTTGAATTTATGCATTTTCATTTCCTGTGGGTCACTAGAAAAAATTTAGGGCCAAAAATGCCAAAATCCTCATATTCACTGGTTGACATCAAAAATTGTCTAAAAAAATTTAAAACCGGCTTAATCCCATGTATTACTTAATATTTGCATACACCCACCTGAAGTAATTACTGGCACCAAACATTTTTGGAAAAACTCCCTGAATGAAATATTAGACTGACATTGCCCGTGTTGCCGACGTTCATCAGGTCCCAATGCCAAGTTTGGCACTGTCCGTTCAAGATATTTTTTATGGTGTTAAATTAAACTTTCAAATGTTAGTTAGAAATGACTTTATGCAAACTAATATTTACATACAAACATGGTATGGTGACCTTGGCCTATATGTATTAAAATATTTGATATTATATAACTCCTCCATAGATGCTAGTCATTTACTTGGTTTATTTGTGCCCGTGACTATTCAATAGCGTTACCATCATCTCAATGGTCTACAAAATTAACTATTAACGCGTTTGATAGTTTTTTACTAATCACATGCCTCTATTCACCCGCACGATTTGTGTTACATGCCAGGCGTGTACAGTAAGAGCGATAAAACGAAGGTCTGATGAAGAGTTGTAGCACGTATTTCGTACCTTTCTCTCCCTTTCGCTACGACTGTACAACGCCATAGCATGTATGGAACGTGTGCCGAATCCGAACCAGTGACTACGATGATGAAAAAAGTTTTTTCCTTGCAGACATAACATGGCGTCCACTGAAGCAACTCCTCGCTTTGCGCTAGAAATGAATCGGATCTATAGTCGCCGTAACAATTGTTTTGAACTAAGCGTACGCAGTATACCGGCTTGTGTGCGACCAGTACACACGGGCGTCTCGGTACCTATTTTAATCGTTGTGTTTATGCAACCTTCAAACACATACGCAGCAGATTGTTCCAATCAGTTCAAGCAATTATTACCAAACTATAGTGGATTTAATTGACGAGGCCGATTAAAAACACAAAGCGTCAAATAAAGTACGCTGTCAAGATTCTGTCAGACTATGCTTTAGCCACAGGGAGCAGCCTGACTTATTTGAGGCTGGATTTTGAACTTAATACGTTGGAAAAAAGATTGATGTCCAATGTGTCCGCCGTAATGTTGAAATTTTATAATCGGATTTGAATTAAACTGGATTCTGTAACTTTGATTCTTTGAACCTTGAACTCTACTGAATGCCTGGAAAATATCACATCGTAAATGATGGTCTACAAAAGGTAAGTTCGCTTTTGCTTTCTTTGAAACTTGGAACTTGTCATTCTTTTCATAGGCCCTGTACTGGTAATTCCAGGCCTAGCCTAGATTAATCTCGTTCACTTAGCCTGCACGTCGTCCCGTGATACTTCTTAACACGGGAGATAGTACTAGTAGGGCTATCGTAGCGAGAAAAGCCAGAGCAACCTCGGGCTAAGCCTAGATATGCTATATAATTATGAAATGACCATAATCTATGTATGAGTTATATAAACACTATTAACTTCCTTTTATTCGTGTGATGGTAAAATAATGAATCACTCCGGTGAAAAGAATGGATTGTTCCATTTCAGTCGCCTGCGGCTCGTGAATGGAACAATCCATTTCTTTCCACCTGTGATCATATTTTTCCATAACACTTCCTAGTCGTTATAATTTGTATAATAAGGTTCCAAATTAATTTTCCATATTATTTAGCACATAGTGCATTCTCATTTCGAAGAGAAAAACTAACTAATTTTACTCTTTAAAAAGTTTACACTTGTGTAATTAGCTACCGTACAACAACTCTGGTAAATACACCTGAAAAATACCTTCAGCTCCCAAATTACATCAAATGTTACACAATACTGTTGTTGCGGACGTTACATTTTGTTGTTGACTTTGCTACTGAGTGTCACTGTTTCCAAGCATTTTTAAAACATTGCAAGAATATTCCTTGTGTGTCCAAAACTTTTTACATAGCAAATCGAACATGAAATGAACTATTGGTACTTTTACAGGACTCAACAAGTTAAATACCAGAATTGTTTACTAACCATACAGACACTCATTTGATGTTATTGGAATAGCCATTCTCCATAATGTTAAGTCCATGACATTAAGTTTGGGTTTTATGTAATTAAAACTTGTGGCATCATATGAATCTGTAAGGTATTTCTAAATGTATTTCGGAAATACACAATTACATAAATACATGCGGAACCTTTTGAGCTTATTTTGAGCTTAAATCTGTAAAAATAAAGGAATTTTGCTGGTATTGTCATTAAATTGGTATTAAATTTATAATTGCCATGGTTTAACCCTCAATTTAACATTAGAGATTCTTGGGTCAATTATAAGTTATTGTTCCTGCCACTTTTTCTAGTATTTTCTGACATAGCAACTTTAGCATGTGACCATAATGTTGACAAGGTGGTCACGTCCGCAACACATTTCTTACATGTTTCATTTGGCTTTGTATATTCCTTGTTTTTAAATGTTTTTGTCTTGTTTCCTTTTTTCATTCATCCTTCTGAATTAAGAAAAGAAAATTAAAACCAACATATAATATCATTTTTAAAATCTAATAGCACTGAGCACTAGGTATGCTTTGCTGTGTCAACATTCAAATGTAACGTCCGCAACAACAGCAGTTAATTTCTACCTGTGGAAAAGTGTCATTGCATGGTAAGAGAATGAAAAAAGAAGTTAAATTTATTGAAAGAGGCATCTTAAAGTGCTGTTCTCTTAAATGTTACTACCTCTATCAATTGCACAGTATTACATATCATTAATGAATGGTTAAAATTACAATTACAATCATAATTTAAATACAGATTTTTTTCACTAAAATAACTTAGATTGTTTGGTGTTAGTCCCCTAAATTAATGCAAATAGTTACAAAAATTAAATAATAAGTACCATATTTTTCCATTCTGATGGATTAATAAAAAAACAGCATCAAATAGCTTATTTTTCCGTCAACATTAACACAAGTAAGTCCGCAACACATTTTGGCGAAACTAACATTAAAATAGTAATAAAGAAATAAGTAAAATTAGTTAAAAAGAAAGTTTGCTCTTATAATTTTAATGTGGTACCTAGAACAAATATATGTGATCTTCTTTTATTTACTTCTATATAAGAAAAACCATGCTATGGTGTTGCGGACGTTACTAGTGTTGCGGATGTTACAAGTGCTGACGGAAAATGTAACAGCATCGACAGGGAAAAATAAAAAGATGGGGGGAAAGGTTGCCTGGATCTGTGGAAATGTGTTAGAGGCCACTTAGTTTAAAATATCCAAGGTTGAGGTCAAGTACTGTCGCTAGTGCAAACAGCGGTAATTTTGCATGTTACAAAATGTTTACGGAAATTATTATTTTATAAGTGCATAGATTTTTTGTTTAAATATATTTTTTTTATTTTTTTTATTTTTGTTATTTTGTTTAATATATTATTGGTATAGATTAAACTATTTGTACATGCTAGCAATAAACAACTTTCTCAATTAAAGCAATGCTCGCTAAGTTGTGTGAATTGTGACGGAATGTAACTTCCGCAACCATCCATTTTTGAATTGACCCTCACATTATAACAAGGAAACATGTGGGATTCCACTATATTCTGAAAAGATCTAACATTGGTACAGATTTCTATGATAATAGAATATCCCGTTGGTTCTTTGTTTGCAATGCAAGATTAGATTTCAATTTGTACTATTTCTAGGTTTGACAAAATTCCCGTTCAACATTTGGCGTGGTTTAAGTCATGTCCATCACATGCATGGAGGAATCACCCAAACTTTGTTAAAGCTATGGAGCCTAAGCTAGGGTCCCTATACTTAATATACATCACAAAAGTAATTCCGCTTCCTGATACACATTTTTGTGTGGGCTCCCAAAGTGTCATAAGCTTTTGGGTATATGTTTAAAAAAACCAGAGCCAATGCTATCATGTGAAATGTAATATGGCGTACAGTTGGGGCAAAATTATTTCAGCCTTTCCATAAAAATTTCAAATGTGGTCGAAGAAACCCCGCGGCAACTGAGACTACCACTCCACTTCCATCCTCCACCCTAGTGAACCATGTTGGCATTCATGCCCCTAGTTGGTTCATTTCGTAATGTATAATGGTGAAATAAATATACTCACCAAAATTGTGATTTTTCGATTTTCATACATGTATACTTACGAATGAGCCACTAGTTACCCTCATCCAGGCCCTTCCCCGCAATTGGAGCCTTGGGGAAGGTACAAAAATGAAGCAAAGGATCATGGGTGCTAGTTACAATAAGATGGGCGTACGATGCTAGCGGGGACCGCTACTAGCCATGGGTGCACCGAAATTTTAATGTTTGCATAAGGGTGTCTCGAGGCTTTTTGAGCACAAAAAATGCCTAGTTGTGATCAATCGTAGTATAGCTGTATGAAAAATAGAATAAAATCACAATGTTGGTGAGTAATATTTGGATGTACCCCATCCAGTGAACCAGAGTTTTTTTAAAAATTTCACTGCCAAAGTGGTTTTCGGGGGTGGGGTCCATGGTGGACTCCCCCCCCCCCCCCTTATACACACACGGGGTTCACAGACTTTATCACTTTGTTTTAAGGGGCATTCTTTTAAAATCTATAAATTTGTTTTGTCTTGTCAGCAGATGTATTGCTATAATCACCAAATTTGGTCAAAGAGTCCACTGCCCAAAATCCATATCAGGTTTTTAAACAGATTGGATTCAAAGGTCACATGCATTGAAACCAAATTCAGCTAGAAGAATCACTCAACCGCTGACTTGTGACCAATATCTATGAGTCAGCGGTTGCACCCTTAGGGGTGTTAACAGATTGGGTCAAAGCTCATGTGTGCCAATTAAATTGTCATTTTGGCAGTTTTTGTAAACTTATATAATTTGTTCTCTTCAGCCTAAACAATTGAGCCGATTGCAGCCTAGCTTGGTCAGAAAAGCCACTGACTCATGGGGTGTGTTTAGAGAATGACACCCATTGACCACTTTATGACCTTTTAACCCCATCATACAAATGTAATGTGATCTGGGGAAACCTGCCACATGTCGCACAGGGCAGTTTTGAAAAAATAAAGAAAATAGCTTAAATCTGTTATATTGTACTTAATTTTTTTGTCAGATTGTATAAGGTGTAAACAGTAAACCTCAATATAATTTCCCACCATGTGGCGGTTTTAACCATCACATCACAAATGTTACACATTTTGTGATCACAAAGAGGGGCAAGACTTGTGGTTTGAGAACCACTGTGTTCTAATTACCAGCATTTTTTGTACCAAGTTAATTTGTTGTCATAGTATTTTCATTGAAGTAAAGTAAGGGTGTCACAAAACATTGTCCTCTTTGAATACCATCACTTGATAAGCTTCTGCATCATTGATGCTCTGGTTGATGTTCTTCTGTTTGTGAAAATTGCCTGTTATATCAACCATACTTCGATGACAAAACTTGGGTCCACAGGTTGCAAACATGGGCCATTATTTTGTTGATGAGGTCAAAGGTCACATACCAAAGTCAAAGTTCATGTGAGGTCAAGATTGTAAGATAGGCTGAAAATGTAAAATTGGCCACAATTGCAAAGTTGAGAATACATGCCAACCCTCATTTGTTTATGATGTCAAAGGTCGTATGAGGCCGATCATCACAAACCATGCAGCAGGTTGACACATGTGGTCCGAGGTACCAATGTATTGTTATTTTCCTTATGTAATTTTATGTTTTACCCAAACATCATTTCAGCTTAATGTAAGAGCACCGTGGCGGGCTCTAATACCAGGTTGCCGGTTCGAGTCCGGACCTAAGCGCACAAGGTTTTTTCCAAAAACCTGCGTACACTGGCCATCTCCAGGGAAAGATTACTAAATATCATCCTTGGTCTACCTGGAGAACTAAGTAGTTAAAATTCCAAGTCTGTACAATGTTGCTCTGGCTATTCAATGAGGAGTCCATAACAAGTATCATTCTATCATTGGTTAAAACTACACATTTTCATCTGATGTAGCATATCATAATTATTGAAAATAGTATCCCAATCTTAATTTGCTTCTGTTGTAGTGCAGCAGGGGAAGACTTGAAGGCCAGCAATGGTGAATTGGTTTTGAGGCTTAATAAGGACTTTCCTGGTGATGTAGGCTGCTTCACCAGCTATTTTTTGAACCACATGCTGCTGGCAGCCAGGGGAAGCTATGTTTCTTGGACCAAATGAAATTCATGCATATCTACTTGGTAGTAAGTATTACAAGCTGTTTGTATTTGAAAATGAGAATTTAATTTTGGACTCATTACAGCTACATTGGCGGTAATGAGTTTTCAAGCATATCTTCTCATGCAGGATTTGATGGATTTTCAAGAAATTGAGCATACAAAGGATGTACTGGAGTTTTGATGTAGGGGTATTTTGGGTCAGTTTGTAGAGATAAGAAAACTTGCTATTTCTGTGCAGAAACAAACCAAGGTGACAAGTCTTATCACTTAAAAGATGGCCATGTACCTCAGATTAAAAAATGTATCAATGGATTTAGGTGTGCGGACATGACTAGAAAGAGGAACATCACAGAGCTTCCAACTCTCCCAGATTGTGCGGGAAACTCCCGGAATTTAACTCATCTCCTAGTCTCCCGCTTGAGCACCAAAATCTTCCAGATTTTACACCCTCTAATAAAAAAATTGAGTATTTTTACTTCCCGATTGAAGGTATTTTGCATCATTTTGTCGCCAAATACGGAAAATGTACAAGTTGACATTCATACAACCACATGTACGAAAAAATTATGCAAAAGTAATGACATTTGTAAACTACTTTTTCCAGTTAAAATGTGGGAAATAGGGTTGGTTATGTTATTAAAATAAAAATAAAACAAAAAAGTAAGAAAATCAGTAATAAGTGTTAGGCAAAGAGGACAATAGTCTTTAAAAAGTGATTTTAAAGACACTAGGTTTTAAGATTTCCGTCATTGCCAAGGACACAGACTGTTTAGTTTATATTTCTTTAGATCCTCTTAATTGATTGCTTGACAATATTTTTTCTAGCTACTCATCTATTACTTGGATTTACTCCCCTTAAAAGTTTCAGGAAAGTTCTTTGTCACACATTTTAAAAGGTAGTCCCTGCTGTACCCCCTCAACACATCTTGCATTATATAGTACAAAATGTAGATAGAATCGGATCTATGTTGATTTTTAGATTGTTGACTTTGAAGATTTTCTGATATAACCAATCACTGAGAGCCTCATAATCAACCTTTAATTTTTCTAATATATCTTGGACTTTTCTTGTCAGACCTCGGCATTAAAGAATGGAGTAGGGAAGTAAACATGCGGAGCTCCCAGAAGATTAACCCCTACTGTAGCTCACTGCATTTGGGCAGACGTGTTTGCCTTGGGTTATGGAACGGAGATAGGCGCCTCTCCTCCTATGTTTCACACCACAAATACGGTCCCATTCGTTACTGATACAAATGGGCGATGATGAAAAACGTTAATTTTCTCCTCAATGGAACACTAAGACCTTTAAGCTAACATTCTGCTTGAAGATCCATACACCTATCTCTACCCAATCAATTCATAAAAATTAGGGTAGTTATCCCCAAAATTTTAGAAGAGAGCAGAAAAATCCATCCATTCTTTCCGCTTTCAACATCGCCTCTCTCATCTCTTCGCTTTTCTACTCACCTCCTCCCCTCTTTACTGAATTTTTCCCCCTCCCATCCCTCTCCCCTGGACCGTGGAATGACTAGATGACCACCGTGACCATGGAGGGTCACAGCACTTTTTAGTCAGGTGGTCCTGTAAGATAGGTTTAAATTGGTTTGTCGGATCAAAAATTAAAACATATCATGACAACCTTTTTTTGATGATTCCTACAGATTTTATACTTAATATGATAGCAAACCTGATTTGCAACCCCGATCTTGCCATTTCTTTCAGTTTTAGGGGTATACTTAGGCGAGGGTCACAACCAAAAAAAAAACCCACTCATTGGCAGTGGGGGATGACTTACCTGTTTCTAATGTTTTTACTGGGTGTGAATCCCTATGCGCCATTCAGCGTGGGAAGGACTTTACTTTTTTTTTTTTTTAACATAGTTATTATCAGTGAAAATATAGAATAACGACAAAAAAAAAAAACACTGCTGAATGTGTGTTCGCCTGTGGCATCCATACTAAAGGGGACATAATGGCTGAAAAAAAAAAATTCACATAATGAAAAAGGACCTTACTGAAAATCACTTACACAAGTTTGAAAACAATTTGGGTGGTGTACATTCTGTAAAAACAGAGTAAAAACAGGAGAGTTACCCGGGAGAGGTGGCAGTTGGCAATTCTGGAAAAAGGATGCTGACATTACTGCCACAGCATTTTTACCAAACTTTGAAAGGCATGTTTGTCATCAGCTCACAGACCATGGCTATTGTATATGGCTGTCTGGCTAAATCACCTCTTTCACTTGCAGTATTCATATCTTACTTTGAATGTGTCGCCAAACCTGCAGCCTGGCCTTGCTGTGGCTATTTCAACCAATGTCGGTGTATGTAGCCTCCTCATGTAATAGCCATCTTCGTCTGTCCTGTACACTCTTGTCCAAGTTGTGCCCATATAATATGTCTGGCAAGTATATTGCCACAATAGAACAGATTAACCACTGGTTTTTCGATCGAAAACCTGGGTTTTTTTGCGTCATGAGCTGAGCTAATCTAATAGTACCGATTCGGAAGAGCGGGCGAAAAAATCTAGGCCTATCTCCGTTGCCTTTGATTGAGCATATGGTTTCAAAATGTCGTGTGAAAGTGTGGGATATGCTCTTCAAGCTGAATGAATTTTCGTAAGCCAAACTCGGCTAGAAGTGTGTTATTTTCCCGTGTTTGTGTTTGTCGCATGGGAAACCCGTACCCAAGATTCAGAGTCAATACTCACGTAGGTGTTTGTTGTAAGTAGCGGAACGCCGGGGGGCGTCGATCGAAAAGCGCGATTTTTTCATAGCGAAACCCCTAGTAAAATATACGTTCGATAACAACACAGCAAAGATCAGGGCACTGATTGCACTGTGTACTTGATTATATTTAGTTTACGTTCAAACCATTCGTTCAAGGATGTATTGGGCATCGTTGTTTGAACAAGTTGCAGCAGTCGTTTGTAAATTGAATATTTATGTGGGCGCATACAAAGTTTTGTTAGGGAGGTTCCCACTCCCTGGCCATGCGCATGTGCGATAGCTCTGACAAATTAATGTTTTATTCGGGTTGTGCCTATGTTTTTGTTTAATGTTAGTTGTATTTTATTAATAGATTTATTTTTTATTTGTAGTGGAGTTTGTCATGTATTGTATTATTTATTTGTGTAGTGTTTGGGTTCATTTTATTCGAAGGGGGAGGTTTTCGTGGAGATTATCTTTTTTATTGGTATGGTATGTTCGCCTCAGGCGGTTGGAATGCTGACAACGCATGTTTCCGGGGCATGATTGCCCCCACCTCTTAACATCATTCAAGTTTATAAAGGTCGGGGCTACGAAAGTGAAGAATCTATACCATTTACTATAAAGGGTTGTTTGACTCAGTTTACTAGGATAATAATAATTAAATAGATTGGTGGAAAAGGGGTCGAATTCGAAATGTTTATTTAGGATCCTGGTCTTGCCATGACGTTATTATTGTTACTATTACTAACTTCATGGTACTATATTCATGGCTCTTTTTACGTGATATTGATTGAAGGTGGTTTGCCAAGAGTGTACAAATTTTCGTTCTGTTTGGTAGCTTATGGTACATCCCTGAAGGCAATGGGTGTTCCGAATTTGCATTTCTTACAGTGTTGCTAATCATCAGAGTGGGTCATTGGTCACCAATTTTGCCCAAGGTTCACAAAACACACGTGACCCCCGTGAGGTCGCATCACAACTGGAACAAGCAAACACGAATTGAATAAACATCGTGTATGGACATGAATATTTGGTTTAAAATTTAGCTCATTTCATTGTTTATTACGTTTTAGAAAAATAGTGCACATTCCGAATAGTGTTGCATGTAGGTAAGTGTGACAATACAAACTGAAACGATGGAATATTGTACAATGCAGCGATATGTTATCAAGTTAAAAACGAGTAGCGGGGGAGTGGAACCTTTGCCCCCCTGAGGCTATGCCTGGGAAAATGCACCGAACCCGCCACGTGGATAGCAGTCTTTAGCAGAGCCGAGTTGGCATCAATTGCCAGTTTTATACACCTTAATTTCGATGAGTGTGGGTTGGATTCTTGTACAAAACTTCATTAAAAAAAGTCCAGTGTAACCCGGGGTTTTTGTAAACAATCTGCATATGATATTTTTTTTAAAGTTATTATCGAACTAACAAAGCCACGAAAATGTGCAAAAAGCGACACACTCCCTTGGCCATGCGCCAGTTCAAATACCCAATGACCATATTACAGCCCGTGGTCCTTGCAAAAACACCGCCAAGGCCGTAAATGAATACCGCCATATATTCCATACTGTTTCAAGCATGGCAAATTAAAGCAGAAAATTATGCTTAACTTGTGTATGACAAAAACGTTTGTTTTTGTTTCTCGGCCGGCGGCCTTTGGTTGTATATATAGAGCAGTATACGGCTCAGAAGAAATCACGTCGTAATTATTTGAAGGACAACGGGACGAGAGGGCGCCTTTTCTAACCTTTCTATTCATTACGATCCCCTGCGCTTCCACTTTCCCCCCCACCCCCCTCTCCCTTTCCACCGCCCCATCGACCCCTCTTCCATAATCCGCTTCTCTCTCGCTTCATTTAACACTTCAGCCCTTCCCCTGTTACTCGGTGCCTCTGTATTTTTTTTACTTCCCACCTTTACACGATTTCCCCCCTATTTCCCCCTCCTGCAACCTGTTGTACCGTGTAGTAGATTTCCTAATTACGTCACCTAGGTATTCCCCGTTATTTTACAGTTACGGCAAAGGGAGGGGGGGGGGGTTGCAGGGTAGGTAATATTTCTACCCATGCAGGTTTCGCCCAAGTCGTATCAATCGTTAATTATAGTAACGACGACAACAAATAGAAAAATGTCATTATTCATATTGTTCTTTCTAATAACTTATTCAGAGCTCTGAAGAGAGGTTGTATCCCTCCCTTCAATTTGGCCAGGTTAGCTCGCAGTGTCACACTACACTTAGGGAAAAAAAATAAGTGCTACACGATTTTATTTAAGGGGGAAAAGTCCAAGAGCTTCTACATGTTAACAATTTTGTTTTAACATTCATGTTAGGATCCAAAACCTGATGTACGAGTCTTAAATTTGTATCTGCCTGTGGTCAAAAGGTGTAACCCTAAAAATAATTGACTGCGTTTTCAATAACATGCACACATTTATTGTCAATTGAATTGTAATGGGTCCTGGGGTAGTGACCAGAGCTACCGTTCTCGCGAGTAGGTCAAAGTCAGCTAGAGGTCATTTCCCAAAAACGGTTGAATATAATTGTATGAGTGTATTCCACATATATGTCGATTCCTCGACTTTTCATGACACTACTATAGTGTCCCAAAGTTGGTGACCTCATTGTGACCTTGACCTCGTGACCTTGTGACCTTAAGTGGTCCGAATTTTAAAAAATTCCCGGTTACTGTCTCCACATAAGGCCTTTGTCGATCGATTTACGACTCTTAGATAAAATGACAATTTGAGGTAGTGTCATACATGTTGGTGAACTCAGTGACCTAAATGGTCAGAATTATAAAATTGCACGGTACTTGTATCCACATATGTTGTCAATTTAATATACACAGATACAATAGTCCCGGGGTAGTGTCCCACATGTTGGTGACCTCTGTGAACATTGTGACCTCGTGTGAACTTAAATGGTCAGAATTATCACAATGCTTGGTTGTATTCCACATTACGTATTGGATTTCATGACATTTGGATACTTTGGTCCTTCGGTAGTGTCACACATGTTATTGACCTATGTGACCTAATGTGACCCTTAAAATGCTCAGAATTAGAACATTGCTTGGTGTATCCACATAATGTCGATCGATTTTCACTGACACTTAGATACATTGGACATTGGTAGTGTCCCACATGTTGGTGACTATGTTTGTGACCTCGTGTACCCTAAAATGGTCAGAATTATAAAATTACTTGGTGAATCCACTATGTCGATCTGATTTCTATACACTTAGATAGAATTACCCTTGGGTAGTGTACTACATGTTGGTGACCTCAATTGACCTTCAATTGGTCAGAATTTTAAAATTGCTTGGTTGTATCCACCTATTCGATCGATTTCTTACACTAATACATGGGCCCTTGGGTGTGTCCCACATGTCATTGACCTTATGTGACCATGTGTGACCTAAAATGGTCAGATTATGAAATTGCTTGGGGATCCACATATTTGGAGCGATTTTCATGACACTTAGATACAGTGGGCCCTTGGGTAGTGTACCACATGTTGATGACCTCATGTGATATGATGACCTCATGTGACCTAAAATGGTCAGAATGGATAAATGCTCTTTAGTGATTCCACACATAATTATGTCGATCGATTTATATGAAACTTAGATCGAAGACCTTAGGTGTTGCCCACATGTTGGTCGTGACTCATGTGACCTGAATATGGTCAGAATTATAAAATTTGCTAGTGTATCCACATATGTCAGTCGATTTCTATGACCAGTTAGATAGAATGACCCTTGGGTAGTATCCCACCTGTTGGTGACCTCCTGGACCTTAAATTGATCCGAATTATAAAATTGCTTGGTGTATCCACATATGTGATCGATTTCATGACACTTAGATAATGGCCCTGGGAGCGTCCCACATGTTGATGACCTCAGGTGACCTTGTGACCTCATGCGACCTTTTAAATGGTGCAGAATTATAAAATGCTCTTGGTGTATCCATATATGTCGATCATACATGTTGCTGACCTTAAGGTAAAAAAACTCGTGGACAGCTGGGACATTAAATGGTCAAGATTATAATAAATTGTTTGGTGTATCCATATGTCTAATCGATTTAGATGACACTTAGATAAAATTCCCCTTGGGTAGACTGTCACCACATGGTTGGTGACATCATGTGACCTTTATGACCTCATGTGACATTGAAATGGTCAGAAATTATAAAATTGCTTGGTGTATCACATATGTTGAATCGATTTATATGACATAGATATAATGACCTTGGTTAGTTGTCCACATGTTGGTGACCTAATGTGCCCTTTATGAACTCATGTGACCTGAAAATGGTCAGAATTATAATATTCTTGGTTTATCCACATATGGTGATCGATTTCTATGACAATTAGATACCGTGGTCCTTGGGTAGTGTCACACGTTGGTGACCTCGCGTGAACTTTAAATTGGTCAGAATTATAAAATTGATTGGTGTATCCACATATTGTCGGATCGATTTCATGACACTTAGATAAACTTTGTGCCTAGTGTCCCATGCGGTTGCGTCACCTAGTGACTTGTCCTCATTACAAAATCACGATGCAGACGACCAAATGCGTTCTGTGACGCTGTATTTTTGAATAATTTGGCACTTTTATGATCCCCGTTTTAATATCATTTTTTAAAAATGCCTTGTTAAATATGATCTTACGCAGTTTCTATCAAAATTTGACCAGATAAAGTCAGTTTGACAAGTTGGTCAAATTTACAAGATTTTCCAGTCAATTTGACCAAAAACACTCAAATGACCAAATGTTCAGTCAAAAGTGACGAGGGGAATTTTTTAGAGTGTAGTCAATCGAATGTAGATTATTTTGATACTGATGCCTCTTTGAGCAATATTTGTTGAAACCTATTAATGGGAAATTCTAAAAACTAATGAAACAAAAAGCTGAAAAAAAACAATTCACCATTCTTCACGCGGAAAGCATGTGAGTTAGTGTGAAGAAAATTCAGAGCCCCGGATCCCTCAAGATCATCTTGTATTCCTGCCTTTAATTAATCTTAACCATTCCCATGATCATTGTTCCTTCAAAGTCTAAATTAGCACCTTTATGTGCCATAATTACAAGATAGGCCTACCCTTAATTGCACCTACTTTGTATTATGTGTCATGCGTTTTTTCTTTTTAAATAATACTAATCAAAATTCTGTACAGAGCTGGAAAGTACAATCTAGGATTCCAATTTCAATTACAAAATCACTTATTTTATAATAAATACACATTTTTTTAGCATTCTCGTTCGCAGGTGTAGTTTCCTAGACAATTACCAACATAACTGGGCAAAAAGTTTGAAAATTGGGGTACTCTAAAAAATGTGCTGTTATTGCTTTAACAAGCACAAAAATCAAACCACTAACTCCACTCAAGCTCCAACACACTTTTCTTATGAAGCTTTAGCACCATTGGTGCTCTTGTTCAAATTGAAAAACCAGGTTTTTCAATTCGTTTGTCATAGTTTTTTTTTTTTGATAAACCTGGTTTTTCAATCGAAAAAAACCAGGTTTTCGAATTTGATTGTCATAGTTTTTGATAAACCTGGTTTATCGACCGAGAAACCTGGTTTTTCGCCGATAAACTTGGTTTTTCAATTCGATTGTCATAGTTTTTTTTTTTTGATAACCTGGTTTTTCAATCGAAAAACCAGGTTTTCGAATTCGATTGTCATAGTTTTTGAAAAACCAGGTTTTTTTAATTCAATTGTCATAGTTTTCGAAAAACCAGGTTTATCGACCGAGAAACCTGGTTTTTCAATCGAAAAACCAGGTTTTCGAATTTGATTGTCATAGTTTTTGATAAACCTGGTTTATCAACCGAGAAACCTGGTTTTTCGCCGATAAACTTGGTTTTTCAATTCGATTGTCATAGTTTTTTTTGATAAACCTGGTTTTTCGAATTCGATTGTCATAGTTTTTGAAAAACCAGGTTTTTCGACCGAGAAACCTGGTTTTTCAAAAAAACTATGACAATCGAATTCGAAAAACCTGGTTTATCGGCGAAAAACCAGGTTTCTCGGTCGATAAACCTGGTTCCATATACTTGCCATAGACGTGATATCATCTCTCCATCTACGTTTCTGTCTTCCCTGCCTACACTTTCCTGTCTTTGGTTGGCATTCAGTGATTCTTAAGTCCACCTATTGTCTGCTCTCCTTGCGACATGCCCCGCCCACCTCCATTTTGCCTCTTTAATTTTCTCTATGACATCTTTGACTTTGGTTTCTGTTTCTTATCACTGAGCTTTTAATTTTGTCCCTCAGGGTGATATTTAGCATCCTCCTCTCCATGGCCCGCTGTGCTGTTACTAGTTTTTGTTCTAGGTGTTTTGTGGTTGACCAGGTTTCGTAGCCGTATGTCATTGTGGGTAATACACATTGGTTGTACACCCTCTTTCTTAAGGACAGTGGTAGTTTTTTTGTCACATAGAATATCTTTATACCTGCCAAAGAACGACCTGCCAGCTTTTATCCTTATAAGGACTTCCTCTTTGGTGGTGTTTTTCATATTTAAAGTCTAGCCAAGATACTTGTAGTTCTCCACCCTTTCAATCTTTTCTTGATCAATTTCAATGGACTCATTGGTTTCAAAGTTTGTCATATATTTTGTTTTTCCTTTGTGTATTTTTAGACCAATCTTATGGCTTTCTGTATTCAAGCCATTTAGTTGACTCTCCGTGTCCTTGACTGATGTTGTCAGCAGAGCAACATCACAGAATTAAGATTTGCCAATGATGTTGCTCTGCTGACAAACATGCTAGACGCAATGTTCCCGGAACCACCGTAGGTGGCGTAGCTCACGACTAGGGCTTTGACGGAACTCTCTCAATAAGTTTCGTAGTGAAATACCAGGTAACGACCTAAAACGCCCCAGATATCTATGATGTAGCCAACATTTTAACATTGTATCGCATGGAACGCCTTTGAATGGTTTCAACAGGGTTGGAAACGCTGAAAAACATACGAAACAGCATACATCTGAGCCAAAAAGTGAATTTTATGATTTTATTTAAATGCCCCGTGACGTCACGATAAGCATCAGGGGGGAAGGATGAGCATCGGAGGGTGAGGACAAATGATCACATGATTAAGCCATCTTCGGAAGCATTCGGATGCTCGGGAAACGTCACCCAAACAATCTTTTCTCTTCAATTTATACCAAATTTGACCGATTTGGAGTAATTGTTTAGATTTTACAATCGAATCATTATTCGCTATGCAAAAGTGTACATTTTGAATTGTTTGGGTTTTTTTTAATTAGATAAGGTTTAACCATTATATTTTCATCACAAACAAACAGATCCTGTTTGGTGTAGTGGATAGATTCTCGCCTCGGGACCATGCGAGCCAGGTTCGATCCCCGCACAGGGCGTATGATTTTTTTTTTGCTTCTTCTTTCATCTTCCTATAATTAATAATTTTAGGCACTAATGGTATTCAAAGTACTAATTAGATTTTATTTCATTTTTTTCGCGAAAAATAAGTGTTATAGGCTGGATCGGACCGTATCAAATGAATACACTCGTACAAGACGAAAAGTATTGTGAATACCGCACCAAAGGGTGGTGAAAGCTGGCGATACACTAAGCAAATATTTTCATGATGATGTATGATGAAAAACATCCGCAAAATCAGTAGGTGAGAAGATGCATTCCCCTTATGGGTAATCAATCCTCTCACCACCAGAATCCTTCATCAACAACAATCATTCTCCAAGCACAGGAGCATAACGCACAATTATGTGCAACATTAAAACAGTTCAAGACATTACCAGCACATTGAAATCCTTTCAGCATGCCTTCAACAAACAACCCAAGGGCCCGGCCTTGGAAGTTATTTGGAATTTTCATTATTGATGAGATATCCATGTATTTAGGATTGGCACATGTCTATACCCATCATGCTCCCCCCTCCCATATGCGCCACAACATCTATAAATGTACAGCTGGCCCCTTCATCTGGCCAGACGCAACACATGGCATCTAGGCCTATCTCTAGTTCCGAAAACTTTGGATACACTGTAAATTCTGTCAGGGATGTGAACACCTTGCTTTTCTGTTCCTGTTTTTACTGTTTTTACAGAATGTAAACATCCAAATTCAAACTCATGGAAGTGATTTCAGTAAGGGTCCTTTTCATTATGTCAATTTTTTTTTTTCATGCCATTATGTCCCTTTAAGCCATGTTGGTTTGAAATGCGCTGTGCATCTTTCAGAGACCAGAAATGGAGGCAATGTTAGAGAACTCGAAGAAAATTTGTATTTTTTTCCGAAATAGGTAAATGAAAATTGACATCAACTACCTCATTTGAATTGTAAGACACACATGCTTGCATGGACATACTTGAGGGTGAGTGAAAGAAATTAGACCTCTTGAAAGTTGAACTTCGCTGAGTTTAGATAAAATGGCACAGTCTTTGAAGCCAACGTTCTGTAACTCAGTACCTTAGTACTGGGTTACATGTTACTCTAACTAGGGTAGTATATAAGATTAGCTATCACCAACCCAAATGTGGAAGTTATATCACTTTTACTTTTTGACCTATGGCCCCAAAGTATGGTCGAGTGGTTTTTGAGTCATTTCTTACCCCCTGCAACTTTAAATTGGGGCAAGGTTCCTTTTTTCTGATCACACATTTGCAATCTGCAGCAAAAAGTAATCTAGAATACCAAGTAGAAGGATCTTAACTTATGGCCCCCTGAATATTGGATTTCATACCAGTACATGTTTTTGAGATGATCCCCTCAAATTTAAAATTGCTGTAGTGTGAAAACACCCAAAAAAAATCCATGAGGTGATGGTGTACTCCATTTGTTGAGTTGACATGAAATGACCCATTGCAGTTGTTAAATACATGACAAATAGTTTTTTTTTTTTGCTGAAATTGGAAGGTATGATCGTTCCTGACTTAATCATACTCATATCAACAGTATTTCTTTTTCAGAAGAGTCAAAATTAACTTGTGGGTATTAACTTGTGGGTTTCCCCAACCCCCTACCCTAAAACTTACCATATCCCTGGGGTAAGCGGTGTGGTCTTTTTCATTAAAATTAACCTGTTTGTGGTTTATTGGAGCATTTTTGGTCGTCCTATGCAATTGGAAAGACCTTATGTCGGTATGAATTGTGTCTCTCTGTGTGGCCATCTGTCAAATATTTAGTTTGACACTTTTTCAACTTACTGTAACATTTTAGTGCAGTGATGGATCAAGTTCATTCTTGTTATGCTTTTACATTGAGACAAGGGATCTTATGTAGGGTAAGAGATCAGGAGGTCAACGGTCATTCAGGAGTCACTTAGTGTAATTTTATTGTTAGCTTCATAAGTGAAGCTATTCTAATCGGGCCGATTCGGCAGAGCGGGCGAAAAAGTCTATCTCCGTTCCACTCGATTGAGCATATTTGTTCAAAATTGGTTGTGTGAAAGTGTGGGATGTGCCCTTCAAGTTGAATGAAGTTCGTAGGCAAAATCGGCCTAGAAGTGTGTTATTTTACGGTTTGTTTTTGTGTTTGGCTGTTTTTTGTCGCATGTGTAGCCCCGTACCCAAGGTACCAAAGTCAATACTCACATGTGTGTGTTATTGTTGTATACGAACGCAGCCGTTGTAAGCGTGATTTTTAATAGCGACACCTAGATTAACCATGCGTTGGAATAACACGACCAAAGAATCATGGATATGCACTTTTGCTCTGTGTATACTGTGATTATACGTTTACGTATAAACCTATGCGTACATGAGTAAGGATGTTATGCACCTGTGTAAAGCTTGTCATGTGCTGTGCACTTGAGGTAATTTGTTTGTTAATTGAATATTCATGAAAGGACACTGCGATGCCTCAAGGTTCAGTGTTGTTGTTATGAGAAATTGACCTCTCCCGGCAGCAACCATTGTGCTCAAAGGGTTTTTTGTGTGGGCATAAGAGAGTTGAAATGTGTAGGATAATACAGAATCAGCTGCTGCGTTTAACAAATTAATAACTCAAATTGAGTTTCAAAGACATAATTTTTGATCAAAGTCAGTACTCGTATCTCCTTGATAAACATCGCGATGCTTTTTTTAAAATGTCAAATGCTCCATTTTTTAAATTGTTTTGAGTTAACCCCGTATGTAGTGTTTTATTTTAACACAATTCACGGATCTAGGTTCTAGCATGAAGCTTATGTCGTTACTATATTAACTTTATTTAAACCTACTATATTCATGTAGACCGTTGGCTGGGTGGGTCCCCGTGTACATGAGATGTGCCCTAAGTTACTCTTCACAGCCATGGACTAGACCATCAGACATACCAAAAAAGTGAGAGTAGACTTTTACTACCCCGGCACTTTTTTCGCTAGAGGGCGTTTTCAAAATGGCCGCCAAAATGCCATTTAACACCATATAATGACGTTTCATAGCCACTTTATGGGGTGAAATGGTCCATTTTTTGTAGTGTTTTCCTATATTTGTTGATGTCAAATGTATAGAGCGGTAAAATTCACTACTTAAATGTATTCCTAATGGAGGGCGCTTTTCAAAATGGCCGCCAAATGCAATTTAGCACCTCATAAATTCATAATGATGTTCTATTAGCCAAAAAAATGGGGTGAAATGGCTCAGTTTTTCAGTGTTTTGCTATATTTGTTGATGTCAAATGTATAGAGCGGTCACGTTCACCTCTTAAATGTATTCCTAATGGAGGGCGCTTTTCAAAATGGCCACCAAATGGTATTTAACACCATATAATGACGTTTTAATTGCCATAAAATGGGATAAAATGGTCAAGTTTTTCAGTGTTTTCCTGCATTTGTTGATGGCAAATGTAAAGAGCGGTCATATTCACTACTTAAATGTGTTCCTAATGGAAGGCACTTTTCAAAATGGCGACCGAATATAATTTAACCCCTCATAATGAAGTTTTACTAGCCAAAAATGGGGTGAAATGGCCCACTTTGTCATTTTTTGCTATATTTATTGATGTCAAATGTATAGAGCGGTCACATTCACCATTTAAAGGTATTCCTAATGGAGGGCGCTTTTAAAAATGGCCACCCAATGCGATTTAAGACCTTGTGATGATGTTTTAATAGTGTAAAGGGGTGAAATGGCCAGGTTTTTCAGTGTTTCCCTATTTGTTGATTGTTTTCTCCATTATTTGTTGAGTTACTTTATTCAGTTCTAACAAAGTTGCGGTTTCATTTTCTCTTTTTCTTACAGTTAATTTTAATGATTTTCTAGTGATGTCTCAGGTTAATGGATTTGTTCAATACTATGCTGTTATTGGAGATATTACAATCTAAGTGCTGATAGGGTTGTGCGCTTAGCCAGCTGTAACCTTGAAGCAAATGATTGTGGCGATTTCCTGATGGCAGCGTAATGATAATTGGCAATCGTGCTGTGAGCATCTCGTAGGAGGAGAAAAGATTTCCACATGACATACATAGTAGACATGATGGCCAATGTCTGAAAGCTGAAGACAAAATTCTGCAGCACATTCGGGGATTTTCTCAAACACAGCTTTGGATCATGTCTGGAAGTCTGCCTCAGCTGTAAACAGGCTTGATATAACCTTTGATTCTTACCATGACAAATCTGTGACGGACTCTGAACGAAAACAACATCAAATCATGCTACTAATTAAATTGAATTAACAACAATCAATGGGGATTTACCCCTTCCTGTCGAGATATGGGTTGAAATGGTCTAGTTTTGTAGAGTTTCCCCATTTGTTGAGGTAAAGTGTATAAAAGGGTCAGACTTAATAAACAGACCAATAAACAGTATCCCTGATAGAGGGTGCTTTTCGAGATGACCAGCAAATTAACAGATTTTTAAACAAATCTGACAAGACTTAATAAAAAAAAAGGAATTCAGAATCATCTGCAGTAGCAACTCATCCCAGGTAGCAAAAACTTCTAAAGGCCAGTTTTGTAGTTATCATGGTTCATAAACACAAAGGAGGAAAATAAGAATAATGGTTACCATAATGAGCCTTACATTTTGTATCAAAATGATCAAAACTTGTCATATATAGGCATTCATTATCATTACCACCTAGATCTGCTACATTCGTGTGCCATTCAAATGCAATCCATGGGAATGCAAATCATAGTAGAGTAATAGCACAAATGCATCAGTAAATGAAAACAACACTATGATCAGTTGTGACTGGCATTGACTGAATGCACAACATGATGAGGAATGATACGAACATCAGCCTCTTCTATCTAAGTTAAGCTTGTTAACCTTATTACTGGAACCATCAAAGGAAGAGAAGCAAGGTATCATCCGCCATCCTGAAGTGAAACTTGAGTATATTTCTATTGTAGGTGAAGTTTGAGCTGCTTTTTTGGCAGATTACTCATGGAGAAGTGTCTGGAATTTCTCCTTGTTACTATTTGATGCCCAGAACATGTCGATCTCGACTGTTTATTGATGAGTCTGACCCTTCTATGTACTTTACCTCAACAAATAGGAAAACTCTACAAAACTAGACCATTTCAACCCATATCTCGACAGGAAGGGGTAAATCCCGAATGATTGTTGTTAATTAAATTTAATTGGTAGCATGACTTGACATTGTTTTTGCTCAGAATCCTTCCCAGACTTGTCATGGTAAGAATCAAAGACTATATCAAGCCTGTTTGCAGCTGACACCGACTTCCACACATCACGGGCGGCTCCAGAATCGGTAACGCAGGGCGAAAGAAAGAGTTATACTGAGAGTTATTGGAAACAGACTTATTCATGCAGAACTTTTTATTGAAGTAGTATTATTGTTGTATCAAGTTGCCAGGTATACAAAATCCTAGCTACAATTCATGGGTAAAGAGGAACCAGTTCAATGTGTTGGTTGATAACACGCATTATTTAACTCTGGTTTTCGCCCCTGGAGCCGCCCTGCCACACATAATCCAAAGCAGTGTCTGTGAAATCCCCAAATGTGCTGCAGAATTTTGTCTTCAGCTTTCAGACTATTCACTATATGTCTTGTGGAAATCTTCTCCCCTCCTTCGAGACGCTTACAGCACGATTGCCAATTATGCTGACATCAGGAAATCATATTGCATCGTCGAGGTGGCAGCTGGCTAAGCGCACAACCCTATATCAGCAATAGGATTTTAATATCACCAATAACAGCATTGTACTGGATAAATCATCAAATCCATTAAACTGAAACATAACTAGAAAATCATTAATATCAATAAAATAACTAAGAAAAAGAGAAAATGAAACCGCAATTATGTTAAGTACTGAATAACTCAACAAATGATGGAGAAAAAAAATCAACAAATAAGGAAAAACTGGACCATTTCACCCTTTTTTGGCTATTACAACATCATTATATGGTGATAAATCGCATTTGGCGGCCATTTTGAAAAGCGTTCTCCATTAGGAATACATTTAAGTGGGGAATGTGACCGTTCCATACATTCGACATCCACAGATATAGAGCAAAATACTGAAAAAATGTGGCATTTCATCCCAATTTTTGGCTATTAAAACATCATTATGAGGTGCTAAATTGCATTTGGCAGCCATTTTGAAAAGTGCCCTCCATTATGAACACATTTAAGTAAGGAAGGTGACCACTCTATACATATGACATCAACAAATATAGGAAAACACTGAAAACTGGACCATTTTACCACATTTTATGGCTAATAAAACATCATTATAAGGTGTTAAATAGCATTTGGCGGCCATTTTGTAAAGCGCCCTCAATAAGGAATAATTTAAGTGGTGAATGTGACTGCCCTATACATTTGACATAAACAAAAATAGAAAAACTCTACAAAACTGGGCCATTTCACCCCATATAGTTGCCATTATATGGTGTTAAATGGCATTTTGGCGGCCATTTTGAAAATAACCTCTAGCAAAAAAAGTGCCGGGGTAGCAAAAGTCAACCCTCACTTTTTCGTTATGTCTGATGGTCTAGTACATGGCTGTGAAGAGTAACTTAGGGCACATTTCATGCACACGGGGACCCACCCAGCCAACCCACTAATTGCTGTTTTACGCAAAATTAAGGTTTGCAAGATTACATATTTTTGTTCTTATTTGGTCATCTTATAAAATAGACAACCCATAGGCCTACACCCCTTTTATCTAATGTAGTCATCCTTTCAATACCTGCAGGTTGCTAATTTGCATTATACATCGTTGCTACCCACCATAGATGAGTGCGTGATTAAGAAGTCGGTCACAATATCATGTGACCTCATTAATAATAAGTGCTACCTTTGGCGTACGAAAATCCTGGCGCGACCTCGGTCAAGGTTTAGTTTAAATCCCATAGAAATTGTCCTTTCATTCATCGGGTCTTGCCGTTGTTCGAGTGTGGAAATACACCAAATCATGCTCATTTTAATACCTGAGAAGTTGATCAACATCACGCGACCTCATTAATAATAATTAATATGGGCTGCCCTTGCGTTTATCGGCGAATGAGAAACCGTGCTCAATGTTGGGCCACTCCCCTTGTCCATGCTTGGCACATGTTATTACAATAGGCAAACACTAATTACCATAACAGCCCTGTGGCCCGTGCATAACACGCATAAGGCCATTGATGAATTAAAGACACTATCAGTGATTTGCTAATCAGCAAATCGAAAAAATCATCAAAATCAGATTTTTGCATGTATGTAACAAGTACATGTATCCTAACATACCCTGCAAATGATAAGACCAGAAGCAACCTAATAAGGACAGAATCGGAGATTTGAGTCATTACTGTCCGAACGGACACTTAATACAACACGCAATTGAATGGAGAATCGTATCTTGGAACACTGCCGTTTTCTTCCTTTTCTGTCAATTCTACAGCTGGAAAAGGTAACTTACAGACTTATCCTTCACTTAGAAGCTATTCTTGCAAATTTCAAATATTTTTCAAATGATAGTGTCTTTAAGAACCAGGCTTTGGAAAAATATTGAGTATACTGCATACTGCAAGTGCGCGACAAATTCCATACTGTTTCTATATAGGAGGAAACAGAAAATGCTTTGTTCATAAAATAATTGCAGCATAGCCTACGGCTCAGAACAAGGTAGGTCTGCTCAGAAGTTGACAAATCACAACGCGACGTAATAGCGTAATTTTATTCTCTCAAAGCCGTGAATGTTTTGTAGGATTTCCTGATTAGTTATCAGAGCTCTTAGGAGAGGTTACAAAATGTGTCCCTCCAATTCGGCCAGGGTTAGCTCGCAAGTGTCACAAAGCCCACCGCATCCACAGTTTGGTAACCTTATGTGGAAGGGAGGGGATGCAATTTGTACAAGTTCCACCGAGCTCTGATAAAGAAATATGAACGAGCGGAAAGATCTCACAAGCTGTTTCCAGGCTATTTGACATTGTCATTATGACCATTAAGATTGTTAGCCTACGATGAGGAATACGGGTATTAGATTTAATTAGTTGAATGCGATCTCCCCTATTCCGTATAATGATGGTAATGACAGGAATTCCCTGCATGACGTAATTTAATCCTGTACATGAATCTCCTGCATGATGTAATTAATCCTTTATTGGAAAGTACGAAACCCAACTCAGTCTTTGTCTTAAAACATCAACTGTCGATTAGGAAAATAAAACTTAGGCAGGCATAGGGCCTACCTTGTGATTTGATTATGAATTTTTGCCATTGTTTTCCCGTTTCTGACAAGACTACATCAAACATGAGGACGGAAATGTTTTTTTACTTAGGATTTTTTCATCTGATGTCAGAGAGCGAAAATGTTTTCTTTAAGAAATGATGAAAAAAATAAAAGGTGGTAATGGAAATTTCGGCATTCCAGCATGCAGCAGGAGCAACGCGAATGTTTTTAGTAACATGAGCGGGGGAAATTTAAAAGACAAAGATCAGTGATTTGCAAAATCAGGAAATTAAAAAAATCATCAAAAATCAGATTTTTGCATGTCTGTAACAAGTACAGGTACCCCAACATATTCTACAAATGATAGGGCCAGAAGCAACCTAATAAGGACAAAATCGGGTATATTAGTCATTACTGTCCGTTCGGACACTTACTACAACACGTAATTGAATGGGGAGTCATATCTTTGAACACTGCTGTTTAATTCCTTTTCTGTCAATTCTTCAGTTGAAGAAAGTTACCTATGAGGGTTCTACGGACTTATACTATACTTTTAAATCATCTCTGTAAATTTCAAATATTTTGACTCTTTCGGATGAATCGCTGATAGTGTCTTTAAATCATGATGGTTTTAGGGACAAAATTAAGTGCTACATGATTTAAAGAACAGTCCATGTGAACATTTTTTGTTAGACCCATAAAGCCTGATGTACGAGTCTGTGTGTCTGTGCGTCTATGGTAAAAATGTTAACCCCAAACACAATTGCGCACTGCAGACATGCCTACTATTACTAGGCCAGTCAAAATAGAATGATTGCTGCCTTAAAGGCCGACTCAGAGATTTCCCGAGGAGGGCGCCCTC